>JADNRX010000453.1:0-41525 GCA_015501595.1 Hymenopellis radicata
GGTTGAAAGCACCCAACCAGAAGCAGCTAGGCATATGAATAAGTTCAAGTCAGATAGTCGCTAGTCGTCGTGTCTGCCATTTACACCAGCAGCTTCGCACCGCTTCTTTTTCCGCGCCATCACGGCGTCTAGCGGCGTCTGCGTGCTTCACACCCGCAGCATTCATTGCTGCCAACCCATCCACGCGGATATAATCCTCGTACTCCTTCTTCTTCCGCGCGATGAGCGCCTGGAGTGCAGTCACCAGCGAGTCGTGTGATTCGGCCGTGAGCACGCAAGCTTTTGTCGCGACACGTAAGTCATGACCATCTTGTCCTCCCTCAGGTCGTCAATTGCATGTAGTCGTGCGGCTCCCACACAGCACGCCCAATGGAATGGGATGCACTGCGGTCCATGAGCAGAACGGATGATTGCCCCCGCTCTGACTGTGCACGACGTGGTCCTGCCAGTCCTCCTGGACCTCGACGGTGATAGAGGGAAACGTGGCGCGCATAAAGTACGCGTTGAATCCGGGGCCGGCGCGCTAGCAATCGATATCCAGATGAGGCACTGGCAGAAGAGCTCGACGACGACGAGATGGTGATAGTGTCGTGTACACCACCAATTCTGCCGGAGATGGACAGGATGGTGAGATTAGATGTAGAAAGTAGGTTGGAGGATACATGTAAATAGTGCCGTGCTGAGATAATGGCAATGCCCTTTTTGGAACGTCCGTTCCGTCTTGCCATCACATCCGCCTCGTGTAACGCTCATATCATCGCGACATCCTCCAGAACATCGCTCGAGTCTCGTGGTGAACTTGGCTGTTTCTCTATCCCACCATGGAGACAGCTCATCAATACCACCATCATCATGGATTCTTACAACGACGCACTCTCTGCCCCCGGATCGTATGGCACACAAGCCGACGTTGATGACAACGAGACCAGCATGTCGTCTCTTCCGCCTTCGCAAGACACTGAAATCTTCCGCCAATTTTTACGCGATGCAGCGAGGACTGCCGTATCAGACGGTGTGCAGCCCGTTCTGGAGCGGATGCAGGACATGAAGCGTTATCTGAATATTCTCTTTCCGCTGACACCCATGGTACGTGATTGCTTGGATGGTCTTATAGTATAAAGCTCACTTATTCTAGACGGAACACATGGTCTCTTCCACATCCAACAAGGCGCCAACGACTGGTCAGCTCGCAACATTGGTCGCTGAAGCGCTTGCCGAGCCTGTCAAACCCAAGAAGTCCAATGCGCCAGACGATTCAGAAACCGAATCAGATGAGGACGATGTCAGCTTTTATTCTTTGAATTTACATGAAGACTCAATCACAAGTAGCCTCACAAGTCCAAGTCAATACTTGGGCTTCTGGAGACACCGGAGTTAGAACGAGATGCGCATTGGGCGAGGGAACGCCTTGCGCTCTATGCCACGTTGGAGGCCGTCTTTGCCAGGGAACGATGCGCAGAGGCAAAAGCCGAGGAGATGGTTGCTGTTCTTCAGATTGAGCAGGAGAAGCTTCGAATTAAGGCCATGGACTTTCGTTCTAATGCTCAGGCACGCAGGCACCGCATCGACAAAATTCAGGCCGCTCGGGATGGTTTAAAGCACCATATGCATGAGGTTGGGCTCCGAGGGAACAAGAGCGACATGCACAACGCGGTAAGTTATTCGTGTTACTGCTACGTCTTACTCATTACACTCTTTCAGAACTGAACATCGACGGTCTGTATCTTAATAGTCGGCTGGTGTTCTCAGTAGCGAGGGAGCTGAATATTATCTGTTATTCCTCTCTTTATCTATCTCTAAGCTTCATCTAACTCGTTCCCCCGGGTGCCCGAGCTTCTTGCCTGCTTGTTTTTCTCCCGAGTTTCCTTTGCTTTGGCCTGTGTCTCCGCACGTTTCTTCGGACCGGTCACTTGAAGTTCTGATGACAATGCTCGATGGTAGGCTTGTCGATCGGCCTGAAGTGGGATGGGAGCAACGAGATTTCGGGGTAGAAGTTCGCGGATGAGGTGGGCATTGTGAAGTCCGTGCATATTTAGATGGAAATAGTCGTCATCAGCATGAATGATGCACTTCGTGGGCTTATCTGTTTCCAATCGCTCTTGGACTTCTTTGCGGTCTGAGTCACCAATAACGCAACCACCAGATACACAATTGTGTTGGGTATTGAAGTTGAACAAGACATCCTATCGGACACTCGTGAGTCAGCCCGTATTAATGAGTATTCACTTGAAATAACACACCTCGGGTACAGCTATCAGTACTTGTTTTGTAGGTGTACGAACGAGTAGCGGCATGTTAAGGCGCTGGTCCCGTTCATCGGCAACCTCGAAATGTTCCAGCAGAACCGATGTCTGCTTTGTCATTCCAGCACGACAAAGGATTGCACGAATTCGCCCAATGCGCGTACCCTGATTCGTGTCAGGAGACCTCGGGATTACATTCTTCGACGACTTACATTGGATGACTTCAAGAAGACCCACGATCCAACCGTGCAGATATCTTTCGCTTGCGAAACGAGAAGGGCACAGTTCTCCCAGTTTCCGTCGGAGAAGGCCTCCGGCAGGGAACCGGAAAGAATGAAGTCCTTGGTATGAGTTTCCCAAGAGCCAGCATGTCGCTTCGCACGAGGGCTACGTTTAACGTCACCTGCAGTATGCTGTCAGTGTTGATTCCAGATAATCTAGCAGATACGGACCAGATTTAATCAAGCTATGGTCTGTCCATCCGAGACGTCGTTGTAACTCCCGGTTTTGATGCAGAAACAACGAGATGGAAGGTCCTGCTCGAACATATCTCCCTTCGCTTTCCTTCCACCAGCCGCCACTGACCACATGCTTAAACCGTTCCATACTTGCCAGAGCTACAGAAATATCACGACTGGGTGCGAGATGATTTGAGAGAATGCTGCACTGTCGAAATATCGCATTGAAACACTCGAACACTTCAGTTGCGAAGATGACGGCCGGTCCAAGTCTTCGAATGTCATCGGGGAGATGAGTAAGAACGTGCAGCTTGGCTTTTGTTATGATGCGACGAGGATCTACCTTTCCCCAGGCATCCAAGACGTTCGCAATCAATACTTCAAGATCTGCCTATGTGATCTATGAGATGGCGGAAATATAGCAACCGAGAACTGCTCACAAGATAGGTATCCATGTCACGAATTTCCGGAACCCATAGAAGTGCCCCAAGTTCCCCGGTAACCTTCCACAGCTGAAAAACATCGGGAGTACAGAGATCATGAACATGAAAGACACCAATCTGTTGAAGGGTTTTGAAGTGCTTTCCGATGAGAGAGTTCTTGTACTGAACAAGATACGCAGCACGCGGCGGAGGAATGGTGAGCCCCGTGATCGATGATGACTGCAACCGAACAGCAAATGTCTCCTCGTCGACCTTGGTCCAGGTCTTATTCGTTGTATGCCATACATACTTATTAGTTCCAAGTAAGCATGTATGTAGAATCTCGCCCGGAGTATCAAGATGTGGATTGACGCCTAATTTGAGTCATTGAACAACTACTTCCGAAGCATTATTCAGCTGCAACACGTACCGCGGGTGCACAATAAAATGTTATAATGGATTCCTGGCCGAATATCGTTTCGCAGTGCTAGAACAAGGAGGTCAGCACTATAAAACGTGCACTGCCAGTGAGTTAGTTGAACTCACGATCATCTACAGCAAGCTGTTCATAATCATCCTGAGGCTGCCGAACGACCCATTCCCAAAGCTCGGTTCCAACAGTCGCAGTGATCTCTTCCGTGAGCGATTTACGATCTTCACGCGACATGCGCTCGTTCAATCGTTGATCGCGTGTTTCTCGGTTTTTGAGCTTTGCATCGAGAATCGGCTTAACCTTGGCAAGCAGCGTGTCAATCCAAAACTGAGCAATCTTATCCTTGACACCTGTTTCAGTCGATAACTGACCAATTCCGCCCTGATCCCCATGACATGCTAACCAAATCTGTTTGCGAATAACAGAAATTGTCTTCTCGCATTCCCGGGTATTCCCGGATGGAAGAGTGCCTCGTATCCTTCTGCACTCTCCTTGACCTGCTCAGAGCCGCCTGACATATCGCGCCGGCAGTTCAGACTCGCATTTACACCCAGATGAGAGGATGTTTCAGACTGCTGAGGATTGTCGGCAGGAAGGAAGTGTGGGATGACTTGGAACATGATTTCCTGCTCGAGTTCACAGTCATAGGCATTGTGCCACCGATCCTCTTTGCTACTATCCATGTTAGGTTCTATCTGCTGAAAGAGGTGACACGGAACGTACAAGTCTTCTGATAATGCTACAAACTGCTCCGAAGACGATGCAAACGATGATGTGGAGCAAGACCGAATAAAGTATTCCTGAGAGAGTTGCTGATGTGGAAGATTTGCGTTCGTCGTATATACGTTGGTGTGAGCGTTGTACTGCTTGCTCACATTTCCAGAGACATCGTCGCTCCAGGGAATTATCCGAAGTCGGAATAACGGCTTTCCTTTTGCGATGATACGTAGCGATGAGGCTTGAAAGTAGTCCTTTGGCGAGTTCTCTATCGAATACAGTTTCGACTCAGTAAAAACTCGACTTGAGCATAAGAGATCCGCACCTGAGAGCCGAATTGCATCCCAGGACATGGATTGCATCAGATCCAACAGGTTACGTGTCAGAGTATGTACAGGTACACGCGCCGTGTGCTCTGTATCAACACAAAAGTATGGATTCTGTTCGGAGCCAGTCTGAGTAACCTTATAAACCTCAACGTGAACCGCGCCCTTGACCGTTAGCCAGCGTAAGGGTACAACAAACGATCCTTGAATTGTCTGTGCGATCTCGTTGATGTAGAAGTGCCGGTGCTTGTTCGCCGGTGACGCGAAGTCAGCCCACATCGGGGACAACTCGTCGAGTGGTACCTCGTTGAGCCATTTTCCAGCCATCCATGTCTCAGATATCGGTCCTGAGACTTCTGGATAGACGTGCATAAATGGCCGCACAAGTGGATTTCCCCAGTCCTATATGGTTAAATCAGTATACTGTCGTCGTCAATCATGACACTTTAATACCAGAGCGAACAAATCCCCGGGTGGTTCATATAGAAGTGATTCCCCATTGAGGATAAGTGGTGGCGAGGAGCTAAACCGAACCCTTTTGCGAGTTTGTCTTGAAGTTTGCGAATAGCAGAAAATGAGGGTACGTTCGGCGTTCCAGATTCGCGCATTACCCAGAGAACCGTCTTCAAATGATCATCCGATAGACGTTGACGCGGCTGGTTATCCATCATGTCAATCAAGAAGGCCTGAATGTATTTTGGTGAGTGGCATGAGAGCCAAAACCATGTTACGTTACCTGTTTGGATGGGTACGGCCACCATGCCGAATCTTTCTCAGGCTCTACTTCTTCCATCACGATGTCGTTGTCGTCCTCATCATAATTCATAGCTATTTGCGACTCTTTCAGTGTTATCAACATCACATAGGAGATAACTCACCAAGAGCTTCGATGGCGGATGTTAGATGGGCGACAGGAGAGTCATCCTCAGCGGTATCATTCGGATCGTTGGCTTGCGGACCGTCAATCGCCTGGTCAAACTGGCTAAACAAGGCATGTTCTCCCAGAAGATATAGGTTATCGAGCTGCTGATCTAGCTGTTTGTGTAGTCGCTGTCGCTGAGCCTCCGGGGCGTCTCCCGTGCTAAATTGGATTGGTTGGTATGACCCGTCAAGATACGTCCCAGTTTCCGGATCTTGATGGAAGGCCGCAAAATAGTCCTGTTCCCCCGAATTGCTCTGTTCCTCCTCCGATGAATCGTGCATAAGATCGTCTGTCGCGTCGTTCAAGGAAGTAAAGTTGGATGGATGCATCACTGGTATGCTGGTGGGTGTTTCACCGCTTGAACGTGCTGCACGGTGTGCTGCCAGAGCTTTGGTATGTGTTTTATTTCGAATGTGCGATGGTTTTGATGTTTTGAGAATAGAATGGTCGCATAATCTGCAGAATGTTCGAGCACGATCTCCTGGAACAAGCTGAAACACTGTACAGACGATGAGAATCGGTATTCTTCCTGAAAATATGAACTTGCCATCGTTGTCTGCCATTATCATGATCGAGAGTGCAGGGTTGCGTGGCTTGAGCCATAAACTGCCGCGAAACAAGCCGAGGAAGACATTTTATCCTTTCGTTTCCTTCACTCACCTGCCTTATTTTTTTAGAACCATGTCTGCCAGCGGTATCTCTGATGATGAGCTCATGCGCAGTTCGCCTCCTCCTCCAAGTCCCGCCGGTAACAATTCCGAACTTCCTCCCCAGAACAGTCAGCCTGGAAACGACGGGCTCGGAGCTGGCACTGGCGAAGACGCTGAAAACGGGCAGGCGGCTCCTGCCATTGTTCAGCCTGACTGGACCCAATACGCACATAGCGTAGCCACAACACTGCAGCTCACGACGGAGTATCGCCATGACCTCGTCGTTCAATCCCAGGTTTGTCATTTCTCGCCCCTTTTGTCTCCTTCTTTGAGCATATTTACAGCTTGGCCATATCAATCAAGCCTTCGTCTCCCTGGGAGGCTTACTATTCAGTGTCAAGCAACAGCTTGACCGTCTTCATCCCCCGCAGGCTGCTTATACAATGCCTGCTGCGCTCACGGTATGCAGTTTCATCTTCGAAGTCCTCGTCTTACTGTGTTCAGAATGCCATCGATGTCAAAGCTGCAGAGCTCTTCCTGAGCAGTGACCTCTCCGCCTATAAAGATTGGCCCAACAAGAAGCTCATGGTGCGATGCGTCTTTCCGAGCGGCTGTGTAACTAACACAACCTTAGACACAGCTTAAAGCAGATGGAAATATTCCAGCTGGTGTCTCCCGCGACAAAGCTGCAAACAAGCTCATCGGGAGGTACATTGGCTCAAAATTTATTCATTATCGCAACGACACGAAAGACTTGGTACGACTTACTTCTTCGCCTTGCATTCTGACTTACACCTTCGCACAGATCGGACAATCCATGGGAATCTTTAACGACACTCTAAAGAAGTTTGACGGACCCTCGTGGGGCATTTACGAGCTCACTGAGAAGATCATCGATACCGTCACCAGTACTGGTGTTGTTGTGTCCATCACACTTCCGTTTGTTGCGCGCGTCGCGTTTTTGGTGAGGTTTCGTGAGCTTCTGTGTGTCATGAGCTGAGTCGGACTGTTCTCAGCGGTATTTGTATGCAGCTAAGCTTGATGAGAGCATGAATGGAAAGGTGCCGTCCGACTTTTGGGATTGTATCGATGCGAAACTCGTGAAGATCCGAGAGGAAAAGAAGGATGCCGCAAAGATTACCAAGTACGTGTTTTCAACCGCTTCCGAACTCATAGACTGACAGATCACCACGACAGGGTTTTCCAACATGCTCTCACCAAGGATCGCCGTCGCTTTGGGGATGCAGCCGCCACCGTATCGATCAATGCCTTCATGCTGAGTGCTGAAGCTCAAGGAAACCGAGTAGCGGCGGCGCCGGCACCTGTGGCTGGGCCGTCATCATCGTCCTAGATTTCGCTGTGCTTCCCAATGTCTATAGATCACCATTCGTTTACATATTTTATCATACCTATTAATCAAGTGATTTATATCTGTTTTCCGTGTTCGTGAGCACAAGTGGCAAAGAATTAGTCGCGACGCGCAGGCGGCGCAGCTGCCCGCTTTCAAATGATCGTACCCTGGTCGGAGGCTCACAGGATACCATATAAAATTACTGTCATTTCAGAATAGAGTACCCATGCATTCAACAATGTTTCGAGTATACAAAATTCTGATACTCTAGTTACAAGGCTCAATGGAAGACACGTGCGATTTATGAGGAAACATCCTGGCGACATGGTCTTGATGGGGTGCTGACATCAAAGGCTAGATGCTCGGATGTCATCTTCCGAACATCCTACTCACGTCACCTCAAGAGGGTGGTGTACGGCATGAACCTGCGTATGAGTATGACTTGGGGTTGATGATGGAAGCCAGGACGATGTCAGTGGACCGCCATTGTGAGAACAAACAAAACCACATCTTGACACTGCCCGTGGTGCACAGGAGTTTCCTAGTCAGACCAAATGAGCACACTTTTTTTGAGAGGCGGACGAAAAAAGAGTGGTACGAATGAGAGGATGGCGATAACCCCTGTAGCAACGGCGATAATTCAACTAGGTGAAGTCGTAAGAATAGTACGACCAATTTCCGAGCCGGTGGACAGAACGCACCGCGTCCATGGCCCAGACTTGATGTTCTGTTGAGTCTTGTCAAATTTTTTCTTCTCCGAAACTTAGCATGTAGCGTATATTCCTCCGAGCAACAATAAAAGGAAATAGTCTAGACTCCACCGTCGCGTGGGTGAGTTCTCCAAAGTCGCGTCGCGCACGTCCGCTGAGGCCTATGAGCCGTGCCGTTGACCATCTAAATGCGTTGAGCAATTTCAGGGTTCTGTTAGTCTATACAAATCCGATTTCCTGGGCTACATCCAGAGAGAGTCGAGGGTTCGTCCCTACAACAGTCGACTTTCTGAGTAGCATGAGTCTTGTTGTGTGTCCATTCGACCTGGTGCTTCGCTATTACAGCGCGTAGATACCGGTGCTGTCTGAGATGTTCTTGGACATGAGGGTGCTCTTCAAAAGCTGTGTTTGCCAAAATTGGCAATTTTTCCAGGAGCACGTGAGCGTTCCTCCCTTTCTCACCAACGATCACCACGTTGAACCATCTTGTTTACACCTGGTTTACACTTGGTCGGTGGTGCTAGGCTATTTGGGGAAATACTCGGTATGTGTTTTCCTCGTAAGCTAGAATTTCCCGGCTGACGCTCTCAGAGCTACGAAGATCGCGTCATAAATTTGCTGCGTCGTCCTGCAGCACGCCAAGTCCTAGTTGAAGTAAGCCAAACCCGCTCGTCTGTAAGCCTTCCATGAACTCTTTTAACTCTTACTAGTACTCGCTTTTGCGCTCTTCGTAGTCGCATATCAAGAAGGGAAATAATTCCAGGTGAAAGCCGGCGCCACTGCATGTTCCTCGTCATACTGAAACCAAGTAAATTTTAGCCATGACCGATACCTCAGCCGTGAGGCTCTGTACCAATTGTACTCTCCTCTTGGTTCCGCCTAAAGAAGCCAACGAGACGCGCACACCACGCGTAACGGAACTCCTTCATCAGAACCAGCCTCCGCTTGACCGCGAAATCTCCGATTTGCGCCGTGTCCTCCAGAACACGCCCATCGTTCTTCAGGATCTCGACCGAAAGATAGCCTGGGCTAGGGAAACATTGGATAACCTCATCTCTGCACGTAATCAAGCGCAGTCGCACTTCGAGGACGCAGAGGCCATCCTTCACCCCCTACGCCGTGTTCCTAACGAAGTCCTTTCTGAAGTTTTCCAGAACTGTAGTCAAATCGTGGAGGACCCATTGGACGATTACGATGATTCACTCAATCCTCGGATGGCGCCTTGGGTTCTGACTCACGTCTGCCGCCGTTGGAGGCAGCTTGCCCTCCAGTCGCCCAGGCTTTGGACATGTTTGTTGCTTAATTTTTACGAGCACGAGCGTCGCGGTGTAACATGGCGTCGGTGCGCCTACAAAACAGGGCTCTTCATCGAACGGTCTAAAAGCCTTCCCATGACAGTCTGTTTATCCAGCGAAGAGTGCCTTCTTGACCACCCGGTCCTCTCTGTACTAGAGGTCAGCATCCCTCGTTGGGAGCGCCTTTGGGTGGACCTTCCTCGAACGTCCTTACAGTATTTCTCCGGCAATCCTTTCCTAAACCTTCGCGTCCTAGAGATCGATAATCACGCGGAGGAAGACTGGGATACGAACCTCGATATTTTCGGCTCGAATTCACCCGCACTTCGAGTACTCCAGTCAAAACCTGATTGGCAAGCTCTTGAACGGGTTCAACTTCCCTGGACACAGTTCCTCACTGTCAACGAATATCCTGCCTTCGACGTTCATGGCTTCGAGTATCTTCGCAGGATGACGAACCTAAAAGACCTGGAGGTCGTTGTGTCGTCTGGTTACGCTCCCATCGAAACTATGGTGTCGTTGACAAACCTTCACCACCTCTCGATCGTTGAAGACGCCGCAGCAGCACCGGGTCGCGGGAAGGAATTCTTCTCATCTTTGATGACACCCAATCTCTGCGAACTAGAACTCAGGTTTCCAGTTAAGAAACGAGTCGCTCATTTCCCGACATTTGGCGCCGGCGCAGCAGAGAAGCTAGTGAAACTAGACATCACGGGTGCCATGGGCTGGCATGCGGACAATACCAATAATCTCTTGGACTTTCTCTCCCTCACCCGCTGTGTGGAGCAGTTACGCGTGGACGACATTTGCATAACAGCGGACTTCTTCGTTGGTCTGACTATATTGGAGAAATCCTCGCAATCAGGTCCGACCAGGTTGCCATTCCTTCGTATCCTGGATGTCGTGGAATGCACCTGCCATGGCAGCCTTGAAGCCGATATCGCACCCATATTCGACATGCTGGAATCTAGGATGATAGACTTGGAGGAACCAGAAACGAAGGCCATCCATGTCTCCCAGTCGAGTGTTGGTCCGGATATCCCCAGCGACGCCTCCAACCAAATACGCTCATTGCATCCGCCTGGATTGATGTCGCGCCATCGTTGCAGCTGCTTGCAGACAATACGGGTTCCACGTTGGTTATACCTCAACAAAATCGAGCGTTGGAGGGATATGTGTGCCATATTCAACGTAGAATGCGGTGCTAACGTCGACGACAACGACGAAGATGATGATGCAGACGATGGTGGTGCATAGATGAGTGGTCAGAACCGGGTTTGAACTGTTTTGTAAGTAACATAATTGTTACGGTTTGCTCTGGGTTTTTCTTGCCTGCGCGTATGGATCAACGGTTCGTCACATAGAATCGGTCGAGTTGAATTCTAGGGACAGTAAACAGTATGTACAGTTTCAACCATTTGAAGTAGTAATTAAACAACCGTGAATATATGGGATAGTAGCACGGCCAAAGCAAAATCTAGTACCGGGAAACGACGGGTCCGCGGCGATGCCACAGAATCTTCCGCCACGGGCGAACTACGAGCTGGATGCTCCTTCGAAGCCATTCCGCTGGTCGGACGTTGACGCTTTGGCGGTGGTCACCCACGGAATCCGTTGAAGTCGGCGTTGCAGACCTTTTCCGCTTATTCGAAGCGACAACAGACTGTACAGAGGCATCCGACTGCAATCTCTTCGACCGCCGGACGGTGGCTGCACGTCAGTGGGGTCGATGAAGTCTTGGGATGTAGAGCCAGAGCGCGTTCGCCTGCCAACAACAACCGGGGTGGTATGTTGGGGACGTTCATCCTTGCCATCGTCCTCATAACGTCCGTTATGCTTCGCCACATACGCCTTCATTATTTTCCGCTTGATCAGGATGCGAGAGTCATCGTGATCGCGTAAGTAGTTGGTTAGATGAATAACCCTCGCCATCGGCGTCATCTACGGGAGGACTCAGAAGCTTGGGTTTGGGTCTTGGATCCGGGCGAGCAGTCGGCGATGCGTAAACGTGTCCCAAGTCCCATGTAACATGATAAGTGAACGCACAGGGAACTTATGAGCGACTCGTCGTCAGCGAGAGAGTTGGGGGCATAATCAAGGTCTTCCAGTGTATAGTCGAAGATGGACAAAGCAAAGGTGGATCGTAGTCTTGACCCAAGGAAGACTCGGGTATGGATAGTCATGGCGCACCTCGCCAACGTAGATAGGCAATTTATCACTTCGTACTCGTACTCTTTTTTGAGCAACGTCTATGAGGCGTATCAACAAGAAGATCGCTATTCAATCAGCTTCAAACGTACCACAGTGAATAACTTCCTTGCAGCTGACAGTGTTGATAGTTTCTGGTCGTAGCGGTCGTAAATTTTTGGAGATCATCCAAGGGGGAAAGAACCGCCCAAGAACCAGACTTGAAGAGTTCTATCATGCCCCGATGAACTGTAAAAAATAAGAACTGCGATCTTGAAGTTGACAGACGGCCGTACGCTCTGTGGTCGTCATACACGAGCAGTCTTTGATACCTCCCCTCGACATACTCATATGATATTCCCTCTGGACATAACATGGATCAAATCGAAGCCCACGACGCGTACCGACTTACCATCCTCCGTGGATTGGGCGTAAAGACGCGGTCCTCAAGATCACGCCAACGCCAGCATCACAGCAAATAGGTGGCTTCCAGTGGCGCCGACGTACGCCATTGTACGGACCAGTACGCTCCTCTGTCCCAGCCTTGAGAGCAATCATCGATGTGTGCACGTACGCCACAATTGACAATGAGCCCTACGAAACAAATAATAAATATCTTCAAGAAAGAGTTGACACTCAGCTACGTGCCACTCTTAATTTATCGCCAGTCAAGAGCTCAGCATCCCAACCATCTATGACAGACCGCCATTCACAGCACACGTAAATTTGAACACCGCCTATAGATCCTTGATAAACGCCCCTTGTGCCAGCTCATGCTTCGGGGCCATCGAGAACGGGAGGCCAGTTCCGAAATGAACCCTTGTGTTTCGACGAGACTTGCGAGGCTACCACTCCGAACGGAACACGCCAACCTTCTGAATCATCATGTCGTTAACATTGGCGTGTACGAATATTGAGGAGAACGAATGTACGACAGATCTCGAGATTGAAACCAACGACACGAATGAATTATAACGGTCTCTCCTTCGATTACGACAGCACTTGTCCTGACAAAAGGTCAAAGCCAACCCCATCGGTTTTGAACTGAATTTGTCGCTGAGACCATATCCGTCCCAATGCAGTCAACACTCGCTGTAAATGATATCAGCGACGCTCGAGTCACTAAAGAAATTCAAACACCCACGCGACGCATCCGCCCTCCGAGTCACTCATGAGTCCTCACCCAACCTCGCCCTAGCGGCGAAAGCTTTCGTTTCCAGACATGTGTAGGGCAATCCAAAAGACACCATTTTGCCGTTCTCAACAACACCCCCAAGGCCACACTTTGCGGAATACGCCTCTTCAACTTGACTCGCCGTGTTGATGCTTCCCACTCGAACACCGCCGTCTCGATATCGCAGTGGCTTTGAGATCCAAATGCTGTGTACCGTCATATTCGACCGCCTCCTTTGCTTCCGCATATCGAAGTTAGGTGTGGGCTTGGTGTGGGCAGTGGTGGGGGTTTCGGTGTCAAGTGAGGTGTTCAAGTTGGGGTATGCTATCGATGTAAAGTTGCTCGAAGCTGTGCAAAGAGCCCTAGGTAGAAACATCAGACTCGTTCACAGCAAGACGTAGCTGACTTGCCAGCACCGCATCCTAGGAAGGACGTCAGCCATCATATGCATCTATTAAAGCCGTCCTTACGAATGCTTTTCGTAGTATAAACGCTCTTGTTTGATTCGAGCGATCTTAGAACTGGGAGAATGTCAGTCAAGACAAAGTGACATGAAATAAAGTCGTACGTCCATGTATCCGTAGGCCCCCCCCCACACCTGGCTGGACGATGCACCGAGAGCCTGTAACGTAAAAAGGACTTCTGCGAACCGGGATTTCTGCTATCCGTCAGGATGAGTCCTGTTGTAGGCGAGGGTGAAGGGGTTTACAGATCTAAGGCGCACACGCGCAGTGGTGAGCGTTGGGTACGTCCAGATTGCGCAGCCATGGCTGAACGCTGTCCTTGACGGAATTTCCGTCTGACGCCCCGTTAAGGCCTGGTGCGGGCTCGACCGTATCCATGTGAGACTGCAACTGGGGCCAAGTCAAAAAGTGAAACGAAGTGAGGCGAAAGGACGTGTAATACCCGTATGCATCGATAACCCTTAAAGGTCGCCATGGATAACCTCCAATCCTGCATCGCGGCCCGTCCGCAATGTCGTGTTTTTTAACAGCGTAGGGCGCGTTCCCGGTAGAAATCTGTCGGCGTGCGGCGGGAAGTGTACTTCTGGTTGTTGGCTTTCGTTACCTCGGCGTGTAAAGGCAGTGGTATGGCGGGGTCATCCTGCCAGTGCCCAAGTAGAGACGGTCAAAGACGATTTATGGTGCCAGTGGTCGTCTACAGTCAACCGTGCCCACCACCGATAAGAGATAGGCAGACGGCAGCTTGCCTCGGAGTTGTTGTTGTCGGCGGCGACACGTCGGTGGTCGTGGAAGCAAGAAGCAGAGAACCGAGTTCGGAAGACGCCGAATACATCCAAAGTGGAATACACTGCTTCCTGCTTCGTTCAACGTTGTCAGTCAACTCTTCGGAAAAGGAAAGGTAGTATCGTGGACGTTGCTCGAACTATTTGAATTTAGTAAATACTGGGCAGAGTATTGGGAGGAAAGACTGTTTTAATTTTAATCTAGTAGCAAGTTTACCCCAGTCTGTGCACCACTGATGCTCGTAGTAACGCCACATTCTAGCTCTACCCTCGATGTCAGCTCAAGAAAAGTTTCCCGAAAACTCGTCCTCGTGAAAATGTACAACCAACGCGGAACCCGCACCGTTTTAAGACACCTGCGATGGTCCTCCGAGTCCAACCTAGATCTTGGATCAAACTCTCCTCCTGTCCCATTCGCAGTCGCACTCTGCACATTGCCGTCCATGCCAGTGTTACACGAAGCGTTAGCACTGACTGTCTCCTCCGCGCCACGTTTCCCTTCCGCCGTCACGGCTGGTAGTCGGGAATATAACATCTTGAAGAGCAGGTTGAGAGTTTTGGCCCGGGTAGTAAGGGAAGGCGCAGATACCCAGTGACATTCGCCAATGTCCAAGAACTGCAGACATGGCAGCCTGGCAGGCAACCCATCCGCGATTTTATCAAGATTGAGGCCTTCAACAAACTCGACTGTCATTTTGAGATCATAAAGGCGCAATTTCAAAGATTCGACGCGGTGGGTCAGGGTGAGGAAGTTCAAGAAACGCTGGGTGTTCTCCTTGTGCGAATCCATCCCGCAAGTGATATCCAGCTTGATCAGGTTCCCGAGCGGGAGGGGCGATGTCGGAAAATGGAGCACCGATTTGGCGTGATATTCGAGGGTGAGTTCCGACAGAGCGGGGATCGCTAATGCGGAGAAGAACTCTTTGCTACGTTCTGGACTGGTTTTGTGTTCAGAAATGCGGAGGTGGCGAAGCTTTGGAAGTGAAATGACATCGTGAATGGGAGTTTCGGAACTGGCCAGGACATCAAGCTTCTCCAAATTGGCCATGGTACGCAAATAATCCAAAGCCGCCACGTCGAAGGCAGGGAAACGCGTGACGGAGGTAAGATGGGACCAAGGAAATGGGACATGCTCAAAGGCGCGCCACGGTCGAATGGTAACCACTTCGAAGTCACGAAGGACAGGTGCCCGCATTGGCTGAAAGACATCAACCTTGAGGTCCGACTCCGAGCTGCTTCGCAGCCGAAGCTTTCGAAGGGTTAGAAAGCTATTCCCAGATAGCGACTGCAACGATGCCCGCGGAAGGTCAACATCCAGGGACCTCCACCGAGGGATACCGACTTCAAGGGCTGGGATTACCGGATGATCCTGAATACTCCTCACGCTACCAAGATAAACTTCCATCGGGAGACCTCTGGATCGCTCGATGAAGAGCCCCGTTTTATACGCGCACTGACGATCCGTGATTTTTCCCGCGTGCGTCTCAATATCAAGTATGAGGTGCGTCCAAAGCTGTGGCGTATTAAGCACAAGCCCTCTCCAACGACGGCAAACTTCAGAGAAAAGCCAAGGTGCTCCTCGCGGGTCGAGCGCGTCGGGTCTGCAAAAGCGGTAAGTTTCTCGGATGCAATGACGAAATATCTCAGCGAGCAGTTCATTGGGGATGGAACGCATGGGATGGAGGATTGACTTCGCGTCCTCGAGACGCGACTGTGCTTGTTGGCGTGCTGAGAGGAGGTTCTCTAGCAGTTCCTGTGCCTGGACAATCTTCGAGTCCAGATCTTGAAGAGCAGAGCGCGTGTCCTCTGTAACCTTGCGAAAATCGGAGAGCTCCACATCGAGAGGAGGATGGTTCTGACGGAGAAGTTCCTCTACGCGTGCTGTGCGCGGCTCCGCAGCGTCTCTGGGTCGAAGCAAAAGAAGGGCACAGTTGGGGCAACGTTCAATAGTTGCTGTATCCACCATGTCTGGAATCCAACTGGTTTCAGTTCAATATAGCAAGAGATAAACCGGAGGTCTTTCACCTGTAATGGTCTTTGAAGTGTTCAACGAGAATAAGCTAGTGCTGATGATTAGTGTTGTGCATGCCTCGCATATAATCGAAAGTAACTTACTTGAGAAGGACGCGTTACTAGAATGCGAAGGTACCGTTCAACAGTACAATAGGACGAGGAGTGGGAGAACAACTGTGATGAGAGTCCAGTGTACAGAGAGGATATAAGTACTGTAAGTAAGATAGTCTTTGTAACAATAAGTAGATGGTCAAAGCGACGAGGAGGACAATAATCAGACTAGAAAGGAAACAAGAGAATAGAAAGAATGGTCCGAGTGTAGTACCGGGTAATGGTCTGAGCGGGCCAAGGAGACAGTGCTCTACACAGCCGAGAGCCCTGATCTACGGGAGTATTAAAGATACAAGACGTCCTGTCGAATGGGCGATAGCTCTCATCAGTCAGAGTTCTCAGGACGGTTCCGACGATCGTCGAAAAGAAAGGAGGAACGCCCACGTGCTCTCGAAAAAATGGCCGAATTCGCTTTTCACGGAGACACGTCCTTTTATCATCAGCGTCGAAACACACGAGAGCGGTGGGAGTCGTGTAGCCGCCGATGGTACCAGGAATAACCATGCTTTTTCACCAATTGAGTCATCGGCAGCACTGACGAGTTCCCCTTCGGCATCAACGAGAGACACAGCGCCAAAGTCGACGGTGTTCTCGGAATCTTCTAAGGCGTCTAGAGCGCTGACAAGGCTAGCTTCTTCGTCTGGCCAACCGGCGCGTTTTTCATCATCTGTGTCTCTTCCTAGCGTCGCCGTTGTGGCCGGAGCGCGGCCTTGAAATCCTTAACAGGAGCGTCAGACACCTCAGCAAGGTCACTCAGCTTTGGAGACAAGTTCATCATGGCGAAGCAAGTCTTCCCCCCAAACCCGGAGGGACGACGCATGAGGGATAGCGGTGCACCCAGACGCTCCATATCTTCCATAGCAGTGGTTTTGTCTATCCAGACGACACCGCTTAAACGGGACGCGTCGGCGTAGTCAACGTTCGAAGGGGGAAGACGCTGGTGGCTCTGTTAAAATGGCTGACCTGAACCTGTATAGAAAAGACCTACCATGGGCATGTCGGGGTCGATACCACACCTCAGGAGGCCTAGGAGCATGGTAATGAACGCCTGTCGAGGCATAAAGGTATGAGAGGACGACCTTCGGGAGGATGCACTAGAGTTAAGTTTGCAGTTCGGATTTACTCTCACGAATAATCTATACTTTCTGATCGTGAGCGTCAACACAGCGTAACATTGCATGTCCTTACCCGTCGGCTCCGTGTCCCACGCAGACCCAGACCAGACGGTGGCAGGCTCATACACGTCCACAACGTCGTCCATAGCCACAATCACAGTGTTCTCTGGAAGAACGTTGTCTAGCCCCGATAGTGGTCGTAAGGATATCCAGGCGCGATCGCCCAATGTACGCGGGCATTGAGACTTGACATGGTCTTTCAGGATGGCGTCGAGAGCCTCGGAAAACATGTCTCCACCGACTATACAGTGTAATTTGTGCTCGTATGCTAGAAGAACGGTGACGGGTTGGACCGTCGTAATGAACGTCAAATAGGGTTTGTAGGGCGCCGACACCGTCGGGAACAGCACGGTTGGAATTGTTCGATGGTACGTGGTAGGTCACCCGTTGAGAAGACAATCGACAGCCTGGCTTTTCATGTGAATGCAATCATTGGAAAAATAGACATTCGAACTCACAACTATTCGGAGAAATTCGCAAGTGAATTGCCAGATATGCGACGACTTTGAGCAGTCCTTTCAACTGCGTATTCGCAAAGCGAAAGGCTGGTGGAAATGTCCAATGTTTGGCACGCATCGTGGCGAACAGTCTTTGCAAAAGGTTCCGTTTTGAAGACGAAAGCCAAGCGGCAGGTGTCATGCTCTGGAGTGACCCAGCCGCGCGTAAGAAAGCATACTATGAACATTGAATGTCTATTGAAGCCACCGGACTATAGGCAAATGAAATGCAATGATATTCGTGTTGATGGTAGAAATTGCGATGAGAGGGTAAACCTAGAGCAGATATAAGCAAAGGATTATGATAGCAAGGGAGTCGGCGGACTACTATGGGTAAATGAGAAGGTGATCATGCATCGTCTTGTATGATGGCGTAAAATTCTTGCTCGCTGATCTCGCCGTCCTGGTCTAAACCCAACTCTTCTATCATAGCTTGTCTGAAGACGCGTTAGAAGTGCCAAGTGAATGCGGGGGTAGGCAGCATACAACTCGTCGTCCTCAAGGCGGCCGCCAATCTCCTTGGCCACTCGCCGCAGATTCCGCAGGCTAATCTTGCCAGTATTATCGTCGTCAAACAGCTTATTGCGCCTCAAGTCGTCCATGGGATCACGCGCCAATATTCGCTCCTCATTAGAACGCGACAAGGCCATGGATAGCGACCACTCACTTATTTTCGCGAAATCGTCGAATAGGGCGCGCATCGCGACTTTGAGCTCGTGGTAGTCGACGGCGCCCGTGTCGAATAGCGTAAACGCCTCTTTGATTTCCTGTTTCTGCTCGTCGGGTATCTCTGGGCGGCTGTGTGTGCGTCGCTTGGCTTTCTGCGCGGCGGCAGAGGTTCCGTACATGGTCGTTGTGGTTCGGGTTCAAGGTGGATCGCATCCCCGATAAGGCAATCGTCTCTTTCACACTGGCCACCAGCATAAACAAAAGACACGCCCATGGACAGACGAGGAAATATTCGTCAGGCAGGTTGATATCGCCAATACGGAACCTCATTTCAGACTTCCAGCCGCCATGACTCGCCCACCTTTCTTCTGTTCAATGTCCCAATTTGTGTTCTCAACACCGACAAAGCCCAGTTGGATTATCTATCTATCCTAACTGCTGTCCCGAAAATCTTCCATGGTCCCAAGAACTCCTTCGTCTTCGCTGCCAGTCTCTTCTTCGACGCGCCCCAGGGCGTGTCTGGCGAATTTGGCGAATTCGGCGGGTCATCAAGGCGTGTCTGACATTTAACTTGCAGTACGTTTTCGTTTGGGCATCCATAATGCCTTCATATTGATCTCCCCCGAGCAGGTCACGTTCCTCCGTGGTTACTTTCCATTTTCCTGGCCTGCATGCTCCTCCCTAGCCCTCACGAAGGGGCGTTTGCGGCCAAGTACCAGGCGCGTTCCGTAGTAAGCTGTGCGCGGATTCCCTTGCTCCATGAAACATCATTCTTCCTCTAGATTATAGATATACGTCAAATATCCGAATCTATGACAGCCTGAGTACATCCCAGTCGAATTCATTCCAGGCTTTAACTTTGTTGTCCGACCGAGAAATATGCGTCAGGATGCTTGGCCCCATATCAATAACCGAAAACCAATCGCGACAGCGAATTACTGCTCTGTTCCCATCTTTCGATGGCAGATACCGTAGGAACTGCTCCGATTTCTGGACCACCATAAACGAATAGGCGTGTCAGCTTGACCGTGGAAGAAGAATCTTTCCACTGGACAGTGCTAGAAGAACCTCTGGGAGGTGATACCGCCAGCTCAGGCGGATGTGCTGGAAGGATAAATTCGCAGTCTCCACCATGTCCACTCTTTCTCCCGAGCCAATTGAGCTTTCAATCGTCGCGGTTTCGCCATGAACTGTGTCTCGATGTCTTGGGCGGCTACTAGCTATATATCTGCCTCACACGGCAAGCAGCTCGATGTTTCCTTCCAAATGGAAATGATGACAGAGACGAAAACTCAACACGATAGGCAGATTGGGTGCGAGCTGAGGGCTAGTAAGGAGCTATGGACACGAAGGTGCTGATCGAAGAGGCGTTTGCCGAATTTCGAGAGCACGTGGGCGTTCCTCCTTTCTTTTCGACGATCATCTTGAGTTGGAACCGTCCTGCGAACTCTGATTGATGAGAGCTATCGCCCATTCGACAGAACGTCTTGTATCTTTAATACTCCCGTAGATCAGGGCTCTCGGCTGTGTAGAGCACTGTCTCCTTGGCCCGCTCAGACCATTACCCGGTACTACACTCGGACCATTCTTTCTGTTCTCTTGTTTCCTTTCTAGTCTGATTATTGTCCTCCTCGTCGCTTTGACCATCTACTTATTGTTACAAAGACTATCTTACTTACAGTAGTTATATCCTCTCTGTACACTGGACTCTCATCACAGTTGTTCTCCCACTCCTCGTCCTATTGTACTGTTGAACGGTACCTTCGCATTCTAGTAACGCGTCCTTCTCAAGTAAGTTACTTTCGACTATATGCGAGGCATGCACAACACTAATCATCAGCACTAGCTTACTCTCGTTGAACACTTCAAAGACCATTACAGGTGAAAGACCTCCGGTCTGTCTCTTGCTATATTGAACTGAAACCAGTTGGATTCCAGACATGGTGGATACAGCAACTATTGAACGTTGCCCCAACTGCGCCCTTCTTTTGCTTCGACCCAGAGACGCGGCGGAGCCGCGCACAGCACGCGTAGAGGAACTTCTCCATCAGAACCATCCTCCTCTCGACGTGGAGCTCTCCGAATTTCGCAAGGTTACGGAGAACACGCGCTCTGCTCTCGAAGATCTTGACTCGAAGATTGTCCAGGCACAGGGACTGCTAGAGAACCTCCTCTCAGCACGCCAACAAGCACAGTCGCGTCTCGAGGAGACGAAGTTAATCCTCCATCCCATGCGTTCCATCCCCAATGAGCTTCTAGTCGAAATCTTTGGTCATTGCATATTGAAAGAATACGATGACAAAGCTCCCGACTCACTCGACCCTCGAGCAGCCCCTTGGCTTTTGACTCGCGTCTCTCGGCGTTGGAGAGAACTTGCGGTCAATTTCCCTCAGCTTTGGACATATCTCTTACTCGACTTCGACAAGCACAGAGGGCACATCTCACATTATCAGTGCGCATACAAAGTAGGCATGTTTACTGAACGGTCGAGAGGTCTGCCTATGACGGTTTATCTCGGCAGCCCGCGCAGTTTCTGGAGCATCCAGTCCTGCCAGCTCTCGAAGTCAGCATACCTCGTTGGCGGTATCTGCATGTGGACCTCCCGCGGTCTGTCTTGCGGTGCCTTTCCGGGAACAACTTCTCAATGCTGCAAGCCATTATGCTACAGTACAATACTGAGAGCGAATGGTATATAAAGCTTGATATATTCAAGTCGGTGAGGGCGCCTGTTCTTCGCAGTGTGGAGGTGCCCGTTATGAAACCGTGGCGAGGCTTGGAGGGCGTTACACTTCCTTGGTCTCGTCTCACCTCCATTGTGTCCTTTCCGGCGTTTGACGCAGATGGTTTAAAATGCTTGCGTACCGCGACAAACTTGGAGGATCTTGACGTTGATGCTAATGTTCTCGACGGCCATACTCCCATCCGCGATGTTGTTCCACTTCCGAACCTTCGCCGCCTTACCATCAATGAGGGTGACGGTGCCGCTGGCCGTAGCAAAGAGTTTTTCTCCGCATTGGCGTTCCCCTCTCTGTCTGAACTTACGCTCGGATATGACGACAAATCGGTCCTCCATTTTCCGACATCGCCGCTCTCGCTCGGGAACCTGACCAAGCTAGAGATCCTTTGTGAGATGAATTCGCACGGCGAGAACACCCAGCATCTCTTGAACTTCCTTACCCTTACACACCATGTCGAATGTTTGCGCCTTCATGATCTCAATGTCACAGCCGAATTCTGTGATGGCCTCAACCTTTCTAAATGCGCAGACAGCACCGCCTTCAGACTTCCATGTTTACGCTTCTTGGACATTGGCAAATGCCGATATAGTCCTCCCCTTGCCAGGGATCTGCTTCCGTTTATCGACATGTTATCCTCTCGACTACGAGACGAGACCGCAGAAGGGACAGGGGGTGGGAAGGAGACGGACTCTGTCCACGATACAGATGGAAATTCGCAGACCGTAGTAGGAGCGGGCTCTGATTCAAACATCAACTTGAACTCAGAAGGTTGTCACATCTTCCTAAAGACAGTCCGGCTTCCGCATTGGCAGTACATTCGGGTGAGAGAGGTGTGGCAGGACGTTTTTCCAGATCTCGCCTTGCAGGCAGAATTATAACATGGTGTTGCCCCGTGCTCGCTTACTTGCCCGGTACGACAATAAGTATGATACCCGTTGTCTTACAGTCACTTACGCTGTTTGCTGGATCCGTACGGCTGCCCGACGCCCGTATGTAAGGCCATAACACATTAGTTACACCCCGCCCAGAATTTGAAGACATGACGTTACTCTCAAACTCTAATTCATTCCATCCCTCGTAGCAACTAAATCATACTCCTCCACATCCAACCCGAACACGGAAGCTACATTGACGGAGACGAGCGCCAACATATCCGCATTGGCCCCATCCATCTTGAACGCAGCCTAGATATACCAAGCACCCTAGTTTCTATAACAGATACCTCGAAAAGCGAGCTTACCCAGGCAGCATCGAATCGTGCATTGCTGGAAGGCGCGAGGAAAAGGATCGATTTCAATCCCAACTTCGAAGTTCGGACGCATCATTATGCTTCACTATAAGGCGGAGTGTCGTGTCGTGTCTTTGATAAAACGAGGTCCCGGTAGTCTCCACAATTTGAATGAGGGACGATGATAAGCCAACCTTGTTAAGACGCGAGTAACTGCATGAGGCCACAATTTTATGATTCTCCCTCGCAATGCATAATGCTAACCGTGACTTATTAAAGAGTGTTCAACGAAGACCTGCCATTCCGACATGCTGGCAGGAGGAGAAAGGCAATTCGACTCGATTTACGCAGTCATTTCAGTCTTCAGATGACAACTTTGACAAGTCACACATGTGGCGTCTGGCATTTCAGGCTTCGAACGCGCATGATCCTCGTCCATTCGGCAACAGTATGCCTACTTGCTCTCTATCGCACTTAGACGAAGTCCAATTATAGCTCTCCGAGGAAAGCATCATAGAGTCCGTTTCAAATAAATAGACTACTTAGGCGCCGCGCGCGACGATGGTTAATTATTCCTGTCGCTTCCCGAGGCCTGGTTTTACAGATTACCTGAAAGATGATTAGGAGATCGAATATGTCTGGCCAGTTCACTGGCATACGTCAAGAGCTATCACGAAAGCCACAACTGCTCTTGCTAACGGTACATGTATTGTACAGTAGTATAAGTCTACGAGAAAGGTTCAAGATAGACCTCTCCACGATGATCTCTAAATGGAGTATCATTGAACGCGGAAGTATTGCCGAAGCGTACCGTTCACGGAAGTGAAAGTGACACCACGATAAGCATTCAAAAGAAAAAAACCGCAGACCC
Organism: Hymenopellis radicata; assembly: GCA_015501595.1. NCBI lineage: Eukaryota > Fungi > Basidiomycota > Agaricomycetes > Agaricales > Physalacriaceae > Hymenopellis > Hymenopellis radicata. The sequence goes on from JADNRX010000453.1 coordinate 23,437, forward strand.
TTCGTCATCCTAGTACAATCTCCCACCGTGATGTCTGCCGCGAACGTTCCTGCAGCAGACGCTGCCACCGCCATAAACGACTTGTACGGCGGTACCTGCGGCCAATGCGTCGCCGGCTGGCTGTCGCCTCGCATGATAGACCAGCTCCACAGTAAGCTCTTGTTCCTTCCTTATCTCTCCTCCTCCTCACACCTTCCTTCTCCCCAGCGGAAGCCGCGGTATTGACCATCATGATGCGCAAGAAGCACCGCACGTTCGAACGTCACCCCAACCAGACTGTCCCTCCCCATGATGCCATCATGCTTCTAAACGCGGAATACATTCCACCCCCTCTTTATGCAGACGGTCTCCAGCGCTCCTTTTATCAAGGCTACGCGGCTGTGTTCCAAGCCGCCTTCGATCTACTCAATCGCATCCCGACGCCGATATTCACAACGGCAACCGTTCGTGCCTACGCACAGACTGCGTACGCCATGGAGACGGCGGACTACTTCGACAACGGGGGGCAGGTGGCGTTTGTCTTGGATTGTATCACAAGAGAGACGGAAGGAAATCCTGACCGCGAGGAAAATAGCGTGTTGCCGCAGTGCAGGCATGACACACAGTTCGCGTTCGTAAGGAGCATGATGGGACTGGATTCCGGCAAGCGCTGGGGAAGGTACGGGGAAAGGTTTGTCGTCGACGAGGAGCACAAGGAATTTGGCGACGATCGTTTCTTCGAGAAGAAAGAGGAGGATGAAACTCTGGATTTGTTTTATCGTACGCAGCAGTGGCTGGCGCAGCGCGGTTGATATCTAAAATGCACTGCTCTTGTACCTATTAAGACAGGTTAGCATCTGTTGGCAAAACTCCGATCCATTGTGTACTTACTATGAAAGTGTTCTGAAGTAATGCCTACATACCGTACTCCGACCACACTTCAAGCTGCATGGGCGATTATTTCCACGAAAATTAGCCCCATAGCGTAATAGAACTGCTATAGCATCATCGACTGAAGTCGCCGAGGCCCATCGTAGGACGACAGGCCTGACTTCGGTGAGTATCGTGTCGGTAGCGCCCGGTATTAATCCTACATCCGACATTTACTTTGGCGATATTACGGAAAGCAGTGACATTTACGGCGAGGGAAGGGCGACGTGGTGAGAACGCAGCTGCTACGAGGCGAATGTTGTCCTTTCATTTGACACTCCGACTAGCGCCGCCGTTGACAGTCTATGGGCACGTAGGTCATTTTGACTAACATATAGAGTACATACCCTTCAACAGAAGATAGTCTGATACTCGTGCGCGCGCGCTGCGGTGTAGTCCGCCAATGCATGGTGGCATGCCCTCCTGAGCTCATGGTTGTCGTATGCTGCGAAGACTCTCAAAGGAATGTCCGGCGTCCCATCCTTGTAGCAGATGTTGATGAAACTGTTGAAGGCGGGGTTGACGGCCTAGAAAAACGATTGTTGTGTTGCCTAGGGTCCATCAAATACGCTTCAAAGGGCCATGGTAGTCCTGCACTCGGCGGTGAGCAGATAGGGTTACGCTTAACCTTGAAAAGCGCATACCGTAACGTCCGATAACTGCCACTTTCTCGCACGGTATGCCGCGTATGCTTATAACGTGTCTGTAGCGCAAGGCGATCCAGCACATAGGAGTTTGATTTGCTTGGAGGCAATATCGTTCATAGAAAGAGTGAGGGGCTTTCTGAAGAACCGATCCCTGATATCGACTTGAGTGCTATTCCCTGCTAGACATTACTATGTAGAGGGTGTCAACATTGAGCGCCGGGGTAGTACAAAACCGGAAGAGAACGTACTGATTTCAAGAACAACTTCGCCCAAAGGGACTATCGTGTGATGCCAGGTGCAGTCGCGAACGCTAGTCACTGTCAAATCGCTTTCGATAGAAGATTTAAGGACAACGTACCAAATAACATCTTCCTCGTATCATCCCGCGATGGCCGTGTAAGAAACAGCGACGAGTCTGCACCATTTCCTGTCGGAGGCTTGATGCAGCCTAGCTTCTTTCTATTGGCACCATAACATCTAATCCAAGCATCGACCCGTGCGTCGATATCGACTCCCAACAAAGCGACGTGTTTAAGAGCCGTCACGATACGGCGGCATCCATCAGAGAGTATTACGGCGCGCTGTTGGACCGTCGGGGTAGTCACCATTGGTGAGGGGATGTTCGGAAGTGCAAGATGGATGGCAGGATTCAACGTGTTGTTAGTGTCGTGGGCTAAACTTGAGAGCTTGTCGCTGCACATGGTGAGGACGGGTAAAATCGGTGTGACGCTGTTGTTGGCCGAACGCCCGCAAGTCCCTCCACCGTTGGAGTTTTCCTGAGAATACTCTATCCCCACTGCCTTCATCAGCGTCCCATGGATACACTGTATAATACACATCTTTGTGACGATGCGCATGTACCCAATCGACAAGAACCATCAAGCCGACCCGATATTGATTCGCCCCGTCGTGAGATGGGGGGGGGCAGCTTGTTAACGAACGCCAGCAGAAGACAGAGTGCAGCTCTTCGGCTATCATGTGGGCAATTGCTCTAGTGGAAAGTGAGTCGCGTGTAAAAAAACCTAAGAGCATCGTACCAGGTGCAGGTGGGACCAGCACCAGAGCATTTCGTATAGCCCTCCTCATCCATCATGTACATGGCAGCGCATCGAGACGAGTTTCGGGAGATGGTGGTTGAAGGCTAGAGGCGCAGGGGTATTCTTCTGTCTAGACTAACCGAATGGCGGGGACAATCACGCCAGCGCCATCTAGCTTTCGATGATGTAGAATTACTCGCCCTCTCAAGGACGTGCCAGATATGGAGAAGGCTTTAGGCGGATGACAGGAAATTAGAGGTAGTCAAGCGTAATGGTACGCGATGAGAGTCAATTCGATGAGTATGATGGTGGACTCCGACTGCAGCCAGGACGAGTCGTATGGGGCCGACAGCGGCGGCGAAACGTCCGTGGAGCTCGCCACTGTCCTGTCCGGGATGAGGCGGATCCTGCACGGGTGTGCCCAAATATGCTCCAAGCGCACAAACAACCACACTGAGAGACCCGCCAGCGTCTAGGCCAATCTAATCGTCTATCCGGCCGTCCGACTACCACATCGATCCGGCAAGGGGCTTTTGAATTGCACACCCCGCTATGCTATTCGGCGGACTGAGACGGCGTAGTACCATCCCATGAAGGCGAGGTCAATGACAAGGGCGATGTGCGTCCAGAGCGTGGAGGGAAATACATGAATAAGCTGGGCGATCGCGCCGTGTGGGATGGACAGTGCGGGATTAATCAAAAAAAGCGCCGCTGAAGCGGGCTGTGATACTGCTGCCAAGCACGACCATCATATTACACTGTCACACATCCTGGCCTTCTATAAGTACACGAGTCGGTCAATAAGATAGACCAGCTCGTCCATGAGACGTACCACTTGAATGTCGAACGAAGAAAAAACAGGTCATGATGTACTGGTGACAGGGGTGTTTGCCGGATTTGGCCTTTCGGTGGCACGTGGGCGTTCCTCTCTTTCTCATTAACGATCACGTTGAAGTATATTGCATCCCGGTATCACGAGAGCCCACCTCTTGGACAAAGCAGTCAGTAACCATATTTCTCTCTCTCATGGACTAGGACCCCACAACTAACCCCTGTAAGAGGTTAGGCCGACGAGTTTGCTACATACGAAAATTTGCTCTTTACGGGACGCGCTGTACAACAGTCAGCTCCAGTAACGTGTCAAGTGGTGGTCTAAGTACGTTGGATTTTCTCATCTGTAAGGCTTGCTGAAGGGACTCTCAAGGATCTAAACAATTCCTACCCTTTCCCTGGTTCACATACCGTCAAAATCGTTACAGTCAGGTGAAAGACAGCAATTTCGAACGTTGCGGCGTTGTACTAAAATCGGATTGAATTTCAGGCATGGCGGATACTATGAATGCGAAATATTGTACCAACTGCATCCTCTCTTTGCTTCAGCCTACAAAAGTCCCCAAGACGCGCACCGACCGCGTGGAGGAATTGCTCCGTCAGAATCATCCTCCGCTTGACGTCGAGCTCCCCGCTTTTTGCGAGGTTGTGGAGACCACGCCAGCTGCTCTTGAGGCTCTTGACTTGAAGATCGCCCAGGCACGAGAATTGCTAGAGAATCTCCTCTCGGCACGCCAACATGCTCAGTCCCATTTCGAAGACGCGAAAGCGCTCCTCCATCCCATGCGTTCCATCCCCAATGAGCTTCTGGCCAAAATCTTTAGCCATTGCATAGTCAAGGCTCACAACCATGAAGACTTTCTTGACGCACTCGATCCCCGCGCAGCACCTTGGCTTCTAAGTGGAGTTTGCCGCCATTGGAGAAACCTTGCGATAAGTCTACCGCATCTTTGGACGCATCTGTTGCTTGATTTCGACAAGCAGCGAGGCCGCCTTACGGGTCGTCAGTGCGTTTACAAAGTGGGGCTTTTCAATGATCGGTCAAGAGGGCTTCCAATGACCGTTTACCTTGGGAGTGCGGAGGATGATGTTACCGACCATCCTGTCCTACCTTGCCTCGAAGTCAGCATCCCCCGCTGGGAATCTCTGTGTGTCGATCTCCCGCGAACGTCCTTACAGTGCCTTTCCGGAAATAGCTTCTCAAATCTCGGAAAGCTCACCTTTTATCCCCATTGGGAGTCCCAGTGGCATTTAGACCTTGACGTATTCCAACCAGCGAGAATGCCGGCCCTTCGCGAGTTTGGCGCTGATACCTGGTTTCCGTTTGGGGCTCCTCTCAAATCTGTCCCTTTTCCATGGGCGCAGCTCACACGTGTTTTTGACATTTTGGTCGACACGGATGGGTTGGATTATTTTGCTGAAATGATCAACGTACAGGAGCTAGAGGTCATTTTATCCGACATCTATACGCCCTCCGAACGTGCCATTTCGTTGCCTAAACTTCGGCGCCTGTCAGTCCTCGAGGAAGCAACGGCAGCACCGGGTTACACGAAAGGGTTCTTCTCGATTCTAACGATGCCCAGCATCTCCGAGCTCGAACTGAAATTCTTCAGCAAAGAACATATCTGTCTTTTTCCCACCTTGAACACTGGTGCATTGGAGAAGTTGGTCAAACTGGACATCACATGTACAACAAGTCTGCACGACGACAACACCAGAAACCTTTTGGACTTCCTCTCCCTCACCCATCATGTGCAGCAGTTGCGAGTTTTCGATCCTGGCATGCCTGTGGACCTATTCATTGGTCTGACTTTTTCAAAGTCCTCGTCGGCGTCGTCCAGGTTGCCATCTCTTCGTAGCCTAGATATCAGGGACTGTGCCTGCGATGACATTCTTGCAGATGATAGATCGCCTATCTTCGACATGTTAGAATCCAGAATGACGCATCTGTTGGAAGACAAGAACTTCATTGGATCGCGTCAGCGTCGCTCCTGCTTGCGGACAGTACAGGTTCCGTGTTGGCTGTATACGGAGAATTGTCAGCGTTGGAGGAATACTGTACCGTTTCGACCGTAAGTTCGCGGCATGTGACGCGTTATGCCGCGAACTTACAGGAAATAAGTTCGTTTCCAGGCACAAGGCCCAGAATTACTATATTTGGACGCTCCCGCCCTAGGCGGGAGCGAAAATTTCCTTTTTGGGCCTTAGGCGCCCTTAAAAACAGGTCCGTGATGCGTTATCTTTTGGTCTAAGTTCGGTTCGCATGCCCGCGTGACGCGTTATGCGAACATGCGGTCGAAACCGTACAGTATATGCGCTGTACTGCAAGTAGAATGCGGCGGCGACGATTAAGACGACAAATACTCGCAATATTCATACCTTCATTACTGACGGAATCAGGCAAACCGCTCTTCCTTACATTTCTTCAGGCGATTAACCCAAGTACGCTAGTAGTGTTTATTGTAACTCCAGGTTTAAACCAAGGTGTATCCCACAGTAAAACCGTCATAGTAGAACAATCTTGAAGATTCGTACGTCCGCTCATATTCAAGGTCACAGAATATCAGTTAGACCGCACCTCCACGCCCACAACTTTACTCTCAAACTCTAAGAGTGTTCCACCTTTTGTTGCAACTAAATCAAACTCCTCCACATCCAAACACAACAAGGAAGCGACATTGATGGAAGCGAGCGCCATCGTATCCGCACTCGACATTTCCCCATCCATCTCCAACGCAGCCTAGTTATACCAATCACGTTAGTTTCTACGACAGCTACCTCGGAAAGCGAGCTTACCCAGGCAGCGTGAAATCGTGCATTACGTGCGAAACTCTGCAAAGGACCGCGAGGGCGGGGATCGATTCTACACGAGGGGCGAAGATGTAAGCCTATAGTACAAGAGACGGGCAAACACACTCACATCCGTTGCGCTTGCCGGAACGGATGCGAATTACCCAGGACTACACCGATGCCAGCATCAACAATTTCCGTAGCAATAAGGTGGCTTTCAGTGGCACCGACGAACGTCATCCTGATGGTCGGTCCAGTACGCTCCTCTATCTGGGCTTTGAGAGCAATCATCGATGCCATAATATCCGCGTTGTGCAAGTATATCACCAAAGGTAACCGGCCCTACTAAGCATTGAATACCTTCCACGTAGGCTTGAGAGAGAGAGGCTGATACACCTCCACGATACTCTTAAACTGTGCACTACTATCGCCATGGGCCTGGCCAGACAACAAATCGTCTCAGCGTCCCAACCATGGTCCTGAGACTATGCAACGCCGCTATCCCCTTTGCTCCAGCATATGCTTCGCGCCCGTTGAGAACGCTGAAGGCAGTCACGAAATTATGAGCGAAAAAGAACCAATACGACTGCAGACGAAGCACATCAACCTTCACATAATTTACATTAGCGTATGTGAGAATATTGAGGAGAACGAACGTACTTGAACATATTGCGGGTCCAGATAAAAGGTCAAAGTCGACCCCATCGGTCGTGACTCTGGCTTCGAACCGAATGTCGCTGAAACCGTTAAGTAGGTATCTCAACGGTCACAAGGTCGGGACTGCAAACAATATCAACAATGCCCACGTCGCCAAAGAGACACTCATGCGACGAGTCCATCCTCCAAGTCAGTCCTCGCCATCCAGCAAAAGCTTTCGCTTCCAGACACGTGTACTGCGATCCGTGACACGCCATCTTGAATCACACTGCCCCTAAAATCCTCCTCTGCGGAATATGTCTCCCCCATTTCCGCACATAGACGCTTTTTCACGTTCTTGATATCGCGACCGCCCCCTTTGCCTCCGCACCGAGATTGGGTGTAAGTACGCTCCTCCGTGAACGATGACAGACGGCGGCAACTACGTTGAAAGAAGATCAGACTCGTGTCGGAGCGAAAAGAGACCGACTCACCAGCATCGTATCCTAAAAAGTACACATATATCTATTCAAACCGTCCTGACCATCGACCAGAGATGCAATCCGAAAGGTCATCTCCAAAATGCTCTCTGGAGTCGATATCACACGAAGCACACGAAGATCGGAATAAGGTGAGTGCTGCGTCTCGTGTGCGCGGCGCCTTATTAGAGAAGAGATGGCGAGTCTGTTGTGCAAGGCTTCAGGAGCCGAAGGATATAGCACACAATTGAAGCTTACCTTCATGAAGCCGCCGGTGCTAGCACGTACTAGTAAGTATACGAGGCGCGTATGTAGAGCAAGAATCTCGTGTGTAGCGACAGATGATAGCGAAGACGCTGCTACCTGCATAACTCGAGTTATAAATTTGAAGGCAGGTACAAAAGACACAAACCTTAAACTTCCATAAGCATTGTAGAGATGATATAGGATGCAGCGATGAAGAGGTGATAAGAGTCGCCGCGGGTGTTGAGTCCGTCCGCACAGGCCGGATCGACGTGAGAGTCGATAATGCTGTGGCCATGTCAAAAGAGTGGAACGAGGTGACGCGAAAGGACGCACCCAAGTGATACCCATGTCCCCTCGACATTTACTACGTCCAGCTTGTCGCCATATGCATCAGCGTTGATGGCCTCAATGCCCCCGATGATCCCTCCGCCAATGCAAAGGACAACCTCCAGTCCGGCATCGCGCCCAGTCCATACTGTCGCGTTTTTCAACAGCGTGCCCGCCGGCCACAAATCCGTCGGACCGTTCTCTGTCGCTGAATCCAGGCGGTAGGGAGGGCACTGAGTGCAATTGCCGGTACTTGGCTATCGTATCCTCGGCATGTAAAGGTAGTGGTACGGCGGGGTCGTCTTGCCCAAGGTGATAGAAAACGGGGAGATACAGGCAGCTACAAGCAGTAGCAGCGCCGTGCACCGTCGAAGACGATCCATGGTGATCGTTTGGTGGTCGTCCATGGTCAACCAATAGCGGTGCCTGTCGACACCATCGCACCGTCATGCAGGGTGCCCACAGGTAGACAGACGGCTGATAATCCAGTTTGTGCCTCGGCGTTATCGTTGTCGTCGGCGGCGCTGGGGGACGCGTCGGTGGTCGTGGAAGTAAGCAAAGAACCGAGTTCGGAAGACGCCGAATACATATGCGATCGACATTTGACCAGTCAACCCTAGCTCGAAAACCTAGCCTCCTTTATAACATGAGCGAGACTCGATGTAGGAGGCTAGGTAAAGCTCGTCGAAAATTTGGCGTGAACATTTTCGTCACGCCGGGTCACAGCGGTCCGATATGATGGACTACCGTATATAGTAATTAATTCTTGCCTTCAGCCTTGGCAAATTGTCTGATTATTAGAGACCGCCGGTCAGGCACGCCGTTCGAGGCGGCCCTGACCGATTTGCGCTCAAATCCTGACTAATTTACGCGCAAATCGTTACGATTTTACCCTCAAATCCCGACCACTTTTCCCTCAAATCGCGACCACGATACCCGCAAATCCCGACCACTTTTCCCTCAAATCGCGACCACGATACCCGCAAATTCCGACCACGATACCCGCAAATCCTGATCAAGATACCCGCAAATCCTGATCAAGATACCCGCAAATTACGACCACTTTTCCCTCAAATTCCGACCACGATACCCGCAAATCCTGATCAAGATACCCGCAAATTACGACCACGATACCCGCAAATCCCGACCACTTTTCCCTCAAATCGCGACCACGATACCCGCAAATCCTGATCAAGATACCCGCAAATTACCACCACTTTTCCCTCAAATTCCGACCACGATACCCGCAAATTACGACCACCGATACCCGAAAATAGCCGTCATCGTCGGCGAAGCCCGAAAGATCCTGTCTTCCACCACCACGTTAATTTTTCTGCTACGTCCCTCACAACTCTCCTGCACCTCTACAGACGTGCCGCAGCGAGGGCAGAGACACCGGGAGGAACACTCTCGCCAACACGCTCGCGAGAACGACACGCGCACAAGACGCCTTGCAGACATGCTCCTCGCTAAGACAGCACCGAGGCGAGGCAGAGAGCGCCGTGAAGACGTGATCAAGGAAACGCCCCACGGACCATCGCGCCCATCGGACTGCACACTCTCGCCCATCGGACTGCGGACCATCGCGCCCATCGGACTGCAGACCCATCCCGCCCATATCTTCGGTGTAGGTTGACGCCAAGGTCTGTATCGAATTGTTGCAGGCTTGGAGACAAAATTTAATCGATCTATAGTTCCGCCGTAATGCTCGTTTCGCTCTTATTGGATCCGTGCGTCTCTACACTATCTGTCTCTTATCGTTTCCTGACTTGCTTTGCAGCACAAGGCACGCGTGGAGGCAAAGGCGGCTGCAGCATAACGAATGGGTAGCAGGACACACCATGAGAGCTCAGTGGAACGCTCGACGCAGTATGCATATGCAGATGTTTTGCTTCTCCTCGTTATGAAAACGATCGAAAACTGCAAAAAACACTTTATTTGGCGTGAAGTGAGTTCTGGATCTGTTTGAGGATTGACGTGTCGATCTGGCCATCGGGATGGTCCAATCTCCACCTTTCAAGGAGCCGTCGTTGTCAATGACTGCTTTTAGAGGATAGCAAACGTCCAGTCTTGCGTCCACGGGCAACAGTGAGAACACGCAAAGCGCACGAAGAGGACTGCACCCGAGAAGGTCGCGCCAAGGGAGGGCGAGATTAAGGAGGGCGAGCTTAAGTGGAAGAACAATGTTAAGAATCTCGTGAGAAGACGAGGACGGGAGAGTGCGTGGAGGAAGTTAACAGTCAAAGATGCCGAGTAGGAGAGCATACTGAAGAAAGAGACCGTGTTGAGGAGGGCGTAAGATGCGTGTGCGACCGGCCTAACTGGGGGGCTTGAACCCCAAGCACACGGTGTGCGAGTGTCACTCCCCAGCACCAACACGGGTGCCGTCGGTGGCCGGCAACAACTCGTAGGACCAGTGAACCCATTGCTTTGCGCACAGCTCACGCCAAAGCAGCGAGATACAACACGTTTAGATTCTCATTAACAGTAAAATAGCTACGTATTGAAGCACTAAACGAACGACAGAACGGCAATAATCATAGTAAATAATTATAGCCTCTAATGCTGGTGAAATACCACATTTACTCCAGGAAGCCCAGGAACGATGTTCATGCTGCCAGTATGGCAGCGAGCCAAAAGTTTTTCGCCTAAGTACACACTAGTTCTAACATACAAAGCCCAAAAAATTCTCCAAGATACTACCTCATATTCGCATACGTCTCTCAAAACTCATCAGGGCGCCACTGGAAATCTTCAAATTTTATTAGTGTGCGCCACATACTATTAAGGCCTGATCACATCACCTTTCTGCCGCAATGCTTTACCGTGCTTCTTCCGCTTCCTGTGAGCGTTTAAGTCTTTCAGGCTGTTGAATACCTTCCCACACTTCTCACACGCAAAGCCATTGTTTGAATTCCGCATCCTCTGTAAAGCGCCACCTGTTAGCACAGGCGCGCTCGATGGCCCGGGCGCGGATAGGACAGGCGCGCTGGATGGCCCGGGCGCGGATAGGACAGGCGCGCTGGATGAACCGTGTGCGGACGCGGATGGGATAGGCGCGCTGGATGGACTGTGTGCGGACGCGGATGGGATAGGCGCGCTGGATGGACTGTGTGCGGACGCGGATGGGATAGGCGCGCTGGATGGACTGTGTGCCGCATTTGCCTGAATGCGCTGGCTTTCGATAGCCGTCAAAAATGGCACGAGATGTGAGGTGCGCGACGTTTCCTCTAAGTTTGTTCGCTCATGCTAAAATGCCCAAACTCATTAGTGTTGTGTTGCTCAATATCCAGAACAGATTTACGGAGATTGGAAAAGTTGTTGAAACCAGTCGCTGCTCTGTCGTGTCCCAGACGATCATGATGGTAAAAGCAACAGCTGTATCGTTTGTTCACGCTTACTTCATCGGTATTTGACTGCGTTTGTCTGTGCAGCTCAAGTACACCACTCTCCACGGTCTTCAAGACCATTTTTCCTGCGCTCTTCCATCATTTCTAACTTTGGTCGACCCTGTTGACCTTCCTCTGCCAGACGGTCATGACCATATGCACTCACCGGCGAACCCCGATCTGTCCTTACCCGCATAGTGTCTTGACATCTTTTCTGTAATGTTCTCTCCGACGATTATGTCGCTGATTGGAGGCTTCACAATATCGTCTGGCCTCAGCAAGACGAACATGGATGGGATTCTAATCACCCGTGTTCTCCTGCCCGTGTCGGCTATTTCTATCATCCCGATATGGGGTCTCCTCCTCGCGTCGTACTGTCCCCCACCATCACCCGATGGTGAAGGCGACATCGAGATACGCACGGTACGCCCGACCAGGGAGCCGTTCACTGCGAAGCATTGGGTCACGTTCATATGTCTGTTCACGATCGCGCTGTGGTGCGTTGCGCATGAGATTGAGGATATCATTGGTGACATTGCGCTTATACCGATCGTGGCGTTCTTTTCGACGGGCGTGTTGAAGAAGGTGGGGTTGTATTTTTTTGCGGCTCGGCTTAAACACAGTCTTCAAAACATGATCCGCCTTCCTCCCCGTATGCTTCAAAAAGCCCATATAATCCAACTCATGAAGCGCCCTCATAAACCTTGCCTGCAAGGTCAGTTGAAGTATAAAACAACTAACTAATCACTCACCAAGAGACTAGTATTCAACGGGCCCTCAATGAATGAACGGCGAGTACACTACTGTTAAACTACATGTCCCCGGTCATACCCGTACAAAGTCTGTCTACTGACTTTGCCGCGAATAAGTCCATTCCTGCGGAAATCACTAAACCGTCAGTCAGTCACGACAACACTCTGACTGTCTGAACAACCCACCAAGACATCAATCCCCTCCGAGGTCCACCGTTCATCCTCCTCAAGCGCACGCGTCTCCTCGCCCACGGTACGGCGACACCTCTTCACCTCCCTCGGGCGGATATGCGTCCTCGAGGGAGACACTTCCTGGAAGACATGCTCTGAGGAAGACCCGCCCTAGAGGTTGTTACTCTCCCACTCGGGGAAGACACCCTCGCCCTCTTCGTCGGTTCTAGGAGACGGGTGGGGGACATGCGTTGTCATCCCTCTTCTTCGTGGGGGCGGTGCGTCTAAGTTGTATCCCTGAGGAGACGGTCAGCTGGAGCGCGTGCGAGGATAAAAATAGGAACTTACTTAGGGGGGGGCATGAACTCGAAGTGCTCTCCAGCCCGCGGGGTACATAGGTTAGCTATGGAATTTGGAGGCCTGCCCCGCGATAACCTGGAGCACGTCTAGGTGCTCCGCTCATGCAACCAGAGTCAACTGCTGTGAATGATGATAAGAACAAGGCAAACTTGTTAATACTTACTTACCGTGAACAGGGGTGGTCGTCGGCGTTGACATCCTCGATGAACATCGTTGACGAGTGTTGAAGGTTTCCGTAGCGCGGGTCGAGTGAAAGTCTCTACAAAGACAACTCAGCCGCGAGAAACTAAGACAATAGATTCTACTTACCAACCAAGTAATATCCTTCGGGCAGAAGTCCCTCTTGATAACTGTAAGAAACAATGAGTTCAAAGAACGTTCATGGATATCCGTGACACCTACCTTCCTGTCGCAAAAGAACAAGGCTTCGACGTTCAGCCGGCACGAAGCCAAACTGCCATTCACCGGCACGAAGCCAAGTCAATAGTCCCATTCCGGGGTGTCCGCATTGACTGCTGAACTTATGAATAGCACGTATGTGACGAAAAAGGTAAAGCTTACAAGACTCTCCGAGTGAGACTGTAAGTTGAAGCCACGTAAAACAGTCGGCGTGAGTCAGACGGAGGGATGGCCGCAACAGCGTTGAGTCCAGGGAGGCGGAACGACAGCGTAGAGTCCTAGGGATGTTCGGGATTGGAAGGCGAATGTCTAGTCTCTTGAAGTATATTTAAGTGGTGCCGTGAGCTTGGTGAGCAAGGCTAGTTTCTGCAAGAAAAGAGTGGTCAGTGAACAGGTACAGTGACCGGACTAGACAGCGCACCTTTCAGTTCACAGCGAGGACGACATCAATGCACCAAGACACTCGAACGACGTCAAAAACAACCATAGCAAGTCGTCAGAAGCGCCAACATTCAAGTCGAAGTCGGGGTACTCCAACGCCTGTCAAGAATATGAGGCAAGTCGTTATACAACGAGACAACAAACTTACCCCGGACGTCAAAGCAAGTTGGAGGCGCGTCGAGAGATGACGACGAGGCGGATGGCGAGACCAAGTTGTCGGAGAAATGTTTGAAATCTGGCGCAGCGTGAGCCAACGGAAAGAAAAGTGGAGAAGGACACACCGAGGAGCCAGTCCAGCAGCTCGAGCGACGTCGGGAACAGGAATGAAGAGGCGTGTCAAGACGTCGCTATAGACATGGTCGTTGTCGTCAAAGTTGAGGTCCTCTAGCGGTCGCCCATCAAAGTCTGCAGAAAATATGAGCATGCTCGTCGTCTTCAACGAACATAGAACACAGACAGTTTACCAAGGCCGTGAGAGACGACGACGAAGACAGGTATCTGCGGGCGGAAAGAGTCAACACGGTGGGATGATGGTAAGAGGAAGGAAGCTAACCCGTGACGATCAACGAGTTAAGCGCCGGTCACGCTATCAGACGCGTCGGGAATGTGATGGTAAAGACGGCGGCGGCGACGACGAGAACATCTATAAGACAAGTGATATGTGTGCAGAGGAGTGAGCAGAAGAAATGAGAGAGAAGGAGAGATGAGGAAGGAAAGGAAGTGGGTGATGATGACTTTGGTGGAATTTCCTCGCCTTTTATTGCGTTTGGAAAGGCAGAGACCCCGAGCAAGACGTAAATAGACTCCAATAATCGGGCGCCGTGATCCTGGAACATTGGTTTGAGGCGGGAACTTCGGAACTTGTAAGGAATTTATCGGCGCCACGGGAACCGTTTCCAGCGTCCTACGCGAATTAACCTCCCTGAACGCGTAACAGCGGCGTAAATATCTCACCTTAAAGCATGAGTTTCGAACTACAAAAGTTGTCGGACCCCAGTTCAACCGCAAGAATACAAACCGACCAGAGTTGTCTCCTGCTCACGAATGCACGGTACCAATGTTCTCATCGTATTCGTGGCAGATCTTCTAGCGCCAAGACAAATTGAATTCGTTTCAAGGAGGCGACCCTGATCATCTGATGGTCAGTCAGAAGGAGCCGTTTGAAAAACGGAGAACTTGAAAACTTACAGATCTCAATTCGCGGTGCACTCTCCTCCTTCTGGACGCGGACAGAGGTCGCCGCTTACGTCCTAATAAATATCACATGGTCAGGATGAAATTGAAACGACTGAACCATGGAAAAGGTACGAACCTTCTAGTTGCCAGACTGAATTTAGGGATATTGCCGTGTCAAGGTGAATTACGGCCAATACAGCACCTGTAATAAGTCTAGACAAAGTATATACAAGTCTTGTAGTCGCCAGATTGGTCCAGTTTGGCCGGGAAACGCGAATCCGCCACAAGCGTCGGAGGGATGGAGGAGGAGGACAACGGCCTGCGTCATTTCCCCGCGTCCGTGAGGTCAAGATAAGATTGTCGAGTCCCCAGACACGTCACAGGGTCCAGAAAATCCTCGTGCTATCGATGTTCAGGGTCCAGGACGCCTCGCTGAGGCGTTGACGCGAAAAGTCGGTGTAAAAGCGCGTCCAGTCCTCCAAGCAGCGTCGGAATCCGTATTACGTAAGCCATAGAGCGACATCCAGGTAAATTTAGGTCTTCGAGAGTGCCCAGAGGGTGGTAGAGCAAGGGGGCGCGTTAGTGTAAGTGTCGCAAGATCGGAGTGGTCATGGTACGAGTTCAAGTTTACCCGATCACTAGGGGCTACCTGAGCCAGATCTTACCCTTCGAACACAACGAGAATAACAGCCGTCGTAGCATGAATCAGTACCTCGAATCAAAGAACACAACAAGTTGACAGATCAGTGACAGCACAGTGGTCAATAATGAAAGCCTCACTGACCGCCAGACTTACGCGACGTGACGGTGCCGCAAACACCAAAGTTGCACTTGCAGTTGATCAAGCCGAAGAGGTTCAAGCTTCCATGACTGTGAGCAGTCGGTGAGCATCGCGACGACGCCGATGATGGCCATACATAGGCTTACCTAGAAGTCTACGCCGTAGTACCGCAAGTGTAGACGATAGTGACAACCACAACCTTCCTAACATGCATCACTCTACAAGACATGCGGGACGTGATGAAAACCTCACCTGATGCAGGGAAGCAATAATCGAGATCAAGCTATCGAAACCCAACGTCAAGGTAGACGAAGGCGTCGAAGACCAAACAGTGTAGTAGCCTGAGGTAGACGAACATTTGTGCGCATCTCAAACGTACCTGCCAGGCGGCGACGATAGCGCCCCCGTATCGGCGTGATGGACATCCAAGAAACGGTGAAGGTCCGTCTGTGGTTGAAGTCGTCAGATTCGCCTGATTCCCCATCCTTGTTGTCCGGCTCAAATCCATGACGACATGCCATCTCTTGCCAATTTCGAGGTGTATGATGGAGACCAACTCTGAGCAGCGCAGACGACTGGTAGCAATCAAACATACCCATCTTGAGCAGCAAAGATTGGGAATACCCTACGCCATCGATACTACGTGGCAAGTTAATCCTTGCGCATTTTTCAACACCCATCATGTTCCTAGGCGTTTTTATTTACAGCATAGCTATGAAAGCACGTCCCTAATGCCCGTTAATAGTATCCACTAATCGCGAGCGAAAAGCACACCTTGCAGAACGAACCGTGCTCTCTTACAGCGCATCCAAGTATGGTGCAACCACCCTCACCCAATCCTCTGGTAGTGCCATTCCCTCCGGCATAGCGTCGAAAAAGATTGGCTTCCCGGCTCTGCTTTCCACATCTATCCACCGGAAGTGACCCCAATGTCTCCACTCGCAACACGCGCCTTCCAGTCGCAGTAGACGTATTCTAGCCGGTGGCATGTAGTCCGCCTCACGTCACCCAATATATACCTATTTTGTCAAATTTGACCTATCCTTTGATTAAAATATGCATGTCAAATTTTACATTGTTGGACTTCTTATAAAGCAACTCTAATTTGACAAATGTATGGATTAAATATATATACAAAATTCTTTTATATAATCTAAATTAATAATTCTCTAATGAAGTGCTACACTGAGCTGATATAACTTCCTGTAGCTTTCTAAATGACTACTACACAACTATGAAATCTATTTACTCACTTCATAGAATTGTGAATAAAAAAAAATGTTATTAAAGAACCTATAATTGTAAACTTACATTATATCTATGAACTTACATAAATCTGAAAAAGCTCGATATAGGTAAAATTTAATATAATTTGAATAAGGTTATTTAGCATATTATAAATTTGTTTTTTTATAAGTTTATTGTATAATATATTATACTTGAGAAATCTATAATTAAAACAGTATAGTACATCATATATAATATAGCTTTGTCAAATTTATATAAGGTCACAGATATCTCAATTGATATAAGATTTGACATATTCTAACTTTTATTAAATTTATATAGATTTATAATTAGAGAATCTAATAGTAAATTTTACATATATTGCTCTTCAATACAACATAGATAAAAATAGCAGACCGACCCTCAAGAAAGGACTATTTTACTATGTGTTTGTATGTCCAATGATATCCCCTCTATATATGAAAACTCTGCAGCAGTGGCCGGCTTATCTCAATTAGACATTTACTAAGTCTGCAGTAAGAAGAAAAGTAAAGTAATAAAGTGTGGACACCAGAGAAGGTAATAAGCAGAGATGGAGGAAAGGTAATCAATTAAGAAGTGAAGTAGGCTGAAAACAATAAGCAGTAACTTGAGCTCTCCTGTTTGCATAAATAGTGTACTCCTTCATTGTGTGAAGCCCCAGTTTTGGTAGCACACTCAGTATAAAGCATTTTAAGCACTATATCTGAGTGAATCTAAGACTCTTATGTTGAGCCTTGACATTCTAGTCCTATAAAGTCAAGTAAAGTACTGAGAAATCAAAAAGCTCCTGAATGCAAAGACCATTTCCGAAACTAAGGTAGCTCAATACTTAAAAGCTTTTAAGAAATAGTAGCATCATAGCTCTGGTTGCTAAGTTTCCTCAATGAAGTGCTACAATAAGCGGATATAACTTCCTATAGCTTTCTAAATGGCTACTATACAATTTGAAACCTGTCTACTCACTTCATAGAATAGTGAATAAATAAAAATTTTAACAGAGAACTTATAATTGTAAAGTTAGATAAATTTAACAAATCTGTCTGAATTTGACAAAAAGTCTTCTATGTCAAATCCACTGTTATTCAATATACATGTTGATATACATAAATTTGAAAAGGTGAATATATGTAAAAGTCCTATAACTCAATAGCTATATCAAGTAAGAGTAGATTTGACATATAATGCTTTTTGTCAAATTTAACTAAATTTGTTAGATTTGTGTAACTTTATAATTGTATTCATGCAAAGTAGAAGTTTTTTTACTTTTATTTATAGCAAAATATTTGAATAAGGTTATTCAGTATATTATATATAATATAGCTTTGTCAAATTTATATAAGGTCATAGGGCATCTCAATTAATATAAGATTTAACATATTCTAACTTTTGTTAAATTTATGTACATGTGTAATGAGAGAATCTAATAGTAAATTTTATATATATTCTCCT
>JADNRX010000454.1:0-41524 GCA_015501595.1 Hymenopellis radicata
CCTCGTAGCAATTAATTAAGTGAGATGGGCGATCTGCAACATCTGGTTGAAATTATCGAATGGGAACACTTCAGCATACGCACTGCCAAGTTTGCATTCAGTCATGCGGGTTGGTGCGGAGATAGATAATAGCCTGCGCATATAGTGGAACGTAATGGAGATTTAAAAGGTCGTTCCTATCGTGCAGCTAAGTTCAGACGAACATGAGAGCGAAATGTTGACGCACTCAATTAGATATCGGTCTAACGCGCGCATAACCATAGCCATGAAAAGGAAGACGACCGCTCGCATGATCCTACACGCATTGTCAGGTTTGTACAATGCCCAGCCGTCAAAAATTCGCACCTTTGTCGCCCCGGATTATACGTCCATCATGATCCCAACGTATCCTTCGAACAATTACCCATGCGTGAGTAAATGTCGTATTCCGCGGTCTTCAAAGAGGATATGTAGCAGGCGGGCCACAGGTGACAGCGATGGCCGCCTAACGCCAGCGAAGGAGGGAGAGTTGCATAAAGGGTGCCCTTGGCGTTATCAGTTTCGACGGCGTGAAGGACGGTGCGTCGTCAACGGCGTAAACGACGGCGAAAATCGGCGCACGTCGCACGGTGATGATGACGGCGGGAGAAAAGTCGGGAACCGATCGAACCGGATCATTTCCGCCTCTTGATTTGACCACCAACTTTGGTTTAAACGCCACAACCTCGAGCTCACTGCAGTCGTCGTCGTTGGCAGCAAGAGTTTTCTGGTACGAGCGCTGTGATTTCCGTTTGCCCCGGACTTTAATCTGCGTATACTCTTGCTGTTCATACAGGTTCGCTAGCCTCGTTCATCCAAAGGGTCTACATTCTTAGTCACCAAATCCGCATGTAAATCCATCATCTTCCACTGTTATAATTGATCTTCCTGCTCGAATCTTTATTATACTCGTCTGAGGAACGGCGCTCTTCCTGTTCTGCCCAATAAACAGTCTTCTATGTCACTGTTCAAAGCCCACTCATTCAAAGTAATCTCGATGACTTTCCGAGTCAGCTCTCATTCGGATCTCTTCTCGACAGCGCAGCTCCTCGGCGACACCCCATCCAAGTGCCTCATCCATCCTACCCGGATTCTGCCTCTCCCAGACCGTCGTCATATAACCCGACGCGCCTACGAGTCCATAGACCATCGGTTGAACGACCTTGAGCCAGGGGGTCCTCGGGACAAATGGTGCTGGGACTACCCCATCGGCTATGGCGCACGCCACGATGAATCCCGACATAAACAGAGCACTGACGGTAATGGTGGTGATGGGTGTGACGCGGAAGTACTCTCGGAGGATACCAAGGAGAACGTAGAAGATCAATGGGTATGCGAGGATCGCTAGGATGTATAAGACGGTGTAGATGAGTGGCACTGGTAGGTAAATAAGATCATGCTTTGACTACTTGAAAGGATTCACGTACTGGCTGGTGTTGCAAGTTGTGAATCAATTCACAGTCTGCGCGATGATGAGGCAGGATGACACGCTATTGGAAAACGGAGAATATAAGAATGGAACGAAGACAATAAGACAATGGAAAGATGCATCGCAATTGTCTTGGAAATCACAGGTATCATTGCACCACAAGACCATTGTTTCTTACATTGTGATGGCACTGACAGACTGGTCTTGGTGAAACAACCGTCGATTCACAAGACGAACTACTTGTCAGATCATTTTCATGTCCTCTCCGCCGCCCTACAACGCCCATCCCAGCCAATCTCACCCGTATAGTAAGCCGCAGACCCAGCAATGTCAGCCGCTCGACCAGCGCAGATCGCTGCGACTCCTTCTCCTCTCCGCCTCCTAGAAAAGACTCCAACGTCAAACCGCAGATCACCACTGACCGTCTGTTTAAGCGTCGACTCTGTAAGCCCCTCCTATGTTCTCGAGGCGAAGATCACACAGAAGGGGAGCAACATGGAATAGGCGAACAAGTCCGGCAGAAGACACAAGGCCATGGTTGAAACATAAAACTGTTTAAGGGCGCCTGCGTGGTTGCAAATGGACATGAACACGGAGTCTCGATTTAAGTGGGACGCCCCAAGTCGAGGCAGGGCCAGGTGGATCGAGTTCATGAATTGCAAGTCCGCGATAGCAAGTCCGCCCGCATCCAAATCCGTAGTAGTCAGCTTCCAGATGGACGAGTTTCGAAGCGAGTCAGCAGTCGTGATGATTTTGAGTGCCATTAAAGACGGAGCCTGAAATGAAGAGCCTCTTCAACGAATGAAGAGAATTATTCCAAAGGGCGAGCACATCCTCTGTATAGGGCGAAATGACCAGGTCAAGTTCCTCTATAAGCGGCAACAAAGGAACTTGTAAGATGGCCGAAATCCATCGGGAGGACGTCGTGGGTACTACGAGAAAATGGAGACCGAAATGGCCGTCGTGCCGAGACCAACCCGAACGATAGAAGCGAAGATAGCCTGGCCGCGAGCACAAGGTCGAGTCGACACCAATAAACGACCATAGATGGGTGCAGTTTACGATTACTAGATCTCTCCAGCGCTTGAGACATAGCAAACATGAGGGCAAACAGGGGACACACAAAAGCAGCTTTTGGGTGGACAGACAGGAAACTCGATGGCATATTCGAAGATGACGGCCAGCACCTCGGTTGGTACGCGTCTTATGGGAGCCGAGGTATCGACGGCATCATGAGCTCTCTGAATCTTGTAGAGTTCCATCCATTTCTATGCAACCGACCTGCTCAGCCGGCAACACTTCGAGCTTCTGGGACTAATCCGACAGGGAGAGCTGATCCGAATCGTCAGATTTCTTCTACGCGTGTGGGGACATCCTTTGTGGTGGTAAGATGGTGGAAGGCCAGCGATGCACAATATCGGCGACGGGAATTGTGAGATGAGTTGGACAAGAACAGGTTCTGTGTCCCTTCTTGCAAGACGTCCACGTTTCTGCGAGACTGGACGAAAAGACATCGCGACGACTACTGCGGATACGAGTCAAATCTGACAGGCCGTGGATATGTCGCACCGATTGAGTGCCAAGGGGAGATTTTTCGCCAAGATTCATCTGACAATGATGGTACAAAGAGAAGAGCAAGATGGGAGTTCTTTGTGTTTTCGATCGCGATCAGCTGACCCACTCGTGCCGCTCTTCGAAGTCCTCGTCACACTGGGAGACTGACAATGACTCTCATTTATTGAATGATTTGTCCATGGAAGTAGTTCTGCTTCTGATCACAGGCGAGGAAGCCAAGGATGTTCTCGGCGTGGCGTGAGCACATATACTTATGTAGAGGCTTCAAGGAGATGTCCGAAAGTTTCTCGAAAGCAGACAGGTACAGTTCGTCGTCTTGACAGAAATACACTATATATGAACACTATGAGGACTGATAGTACGAAGACATGATTACGTTCAAAATATAAGAAACTAAAGTATATATGGTTCTAGGAATCTAACGAGCATGAGGAGCGCTGCATATCGCTGCCATTCTAGATCTTCATCTTCAACTCTCGCTTCTTCATCACACCCGCTTCTTCAACATGCCAGCACAATTCAACGCTCTGAAGCGGCGTCGTAGCTGTCCGAGATTGGAACATATCGGTAAGGACTTTCTTATCGAATCGCATGACGCCACTCGACATGAATGTCCGCAGTTGAGGTACCAAAATCTTTGTGGAGCCTTCAACAGGCATCAACAAACGAAGAGTATCATTTGTGAGTGCACCTTCGACGTCTTCAAGACGAAGCTCCTGTAAGAAGGGTACGGCGCGAAGTAGCTGAGCGAGCACAAGGGGAGGAATTTGGCACTGCCTAAGAGTGAAGGAGGTTAAAGGGGGCTGAGCGCGTTCGAGCATGCCAGCGATAGAGTGCAGTACCCTGAAAGTGTTGTTTGAGCGAGGTTTTCCAGCCACTGACAGGTCCACTGTCAGCTCAGTCAGGAACGGAAGGTGAATAGAGTCAGCAAATTGTTCGATGGCACTATGCGCAACAGCCACCGGCGGAGCAGACAGCGTCAGGGATCGCATGTCGCTAACGACTGGCAAGTCGAAGCCGAGAAAGTCAGATGGCTTGGAGGCGTTTCGGAGAAGAAAACTGCACTTTTGCAGTTTGGGGGTCAATTGCTCAGCCAACATTCGCAAGAACTTGTGAGGCTGGGGACATGCCCAGCAATCGGAACGGGTGCAGTCGACATGCGTGTTGACACTAGTATACTGCACCAGTTGGCCCCACGGGAGGGTGTACGGTTCCTCTGGACCGAACGCGTCCATCATTTCCAAGAACACGAGATTGGGTGCACTGCGAAAGGCGTCGCAACAGCCTATGGGGCCGATTAGGATGACCTCGCCATGACGATACCGGTGTCTGGAAATCACCAATCTGGTCAACGAGGACAGGGAATGTGTCCAGAGTTTGAGCGAGTCAAGAGAACTGGGGGACATGTGAAGATAAAGTTCTTCCACGCGCGGTATCAAAGGGAGCAAGATCGCTGCTATCTGGATGGGAACGGCATCGCGCGCGCGCTCCGAGGAGATAGAAACCGAAATAGGCCCCGTCGTGTGTCCAAGCCGGCTGACCTGCTTCGCCAAGCGCCGCATATAGTACGGGTACTCGCAATGCACAAGATTGACGACCACGAACGACCACAGATGGGACGAAGTAGAGACCATGTTTTTCCAGGACCGGCATACCAACTCCAAAGTCCACAGGATATTAGTCTCGCTGCAAATGGACTCGCGACAGCGGTGGTGGTATGTGCGAATGGGGAACTCCATGGCCTGTTCAAAAATGAGGAGAAGGACCTCGGGTGGGACACGCCGAATTGGGCTAAGCGCTATCTTATGCTCCAACACGACTCTATCAGCGGCGACTTGAGCGTCCGAAACCCTCTTCATCTCCATCTCGATACAGGCAATCTGCTTGTACGTCTCCACGTGCAAGGCTTCAAGGTTTGCCGAGTATGTCGTCAGCGCGCGCTGGTGGGCTTCTAACTTTGAGATCTTGTCACGAATGGAGATTTCCTCGACAGTCGTGGGCCGCTCGTTCGTTTTAGTGAGGTGATGAAGAGACGAGCGTGTGGAGAAATTCGGCGGTATATTGGCAGCGGGAATCGTAAGATGGTTTGGACACGAGCAGTCGTCTCTTGTCATCTGGCAAGGCATCCACCTCTCGGTACCATGCGGAGACGCCGACCGGCGGAGAGACAACTGGGGCATGATAGCGGCTGTAGATGACAGTTGAGTACCAGATCAGCGATAACTATGAAGAACAGCACACTTCTGAAGGACTGGGGAATATTTGGTGGAAACGGATAGTGACGCTGTAGACACTTGATTTCTTAGTTCGGGAATTGGCGTGAATTTAAACGCGTAGGAAAGGTGAATTGAAGGGCCGGCCGGCTGCGAACATGAAGGTGCAAGACAAGGCGCGTCGTATTTGTTCATGTTGACGTGACTCAGTCGTGATGCTCGCACGTGCTTCAGGATCGTAAAAGGTCAGACAATTTGTACAATGTTGGACAAGAACTACGACACAAACTGGACACAAATACAATTGTACAGTCGGGAAGGCATCCTTCATTTCCAACAGCAAGTCTTTTCCTCTGGATATACCTCCATCGTTTGGACGAGTCGTTCTCACTCTGAGAAGAAATCTCGCGCTGTATCATGGACATCTTTAGTCTTCCCCATCCAAATTTTGGTTTCGCAGGTCATTCGTGCGTCGTCGTCGTCGACGACATCATCTAACAGGATTCAGAGTTTCACGTTGATCCAGGAAAACGGAAACGTACGGGGTGTTCTGATATAGATGGCCATCTGACCTTGATAGGCATCCCTCAAGTCTTTCCAGCCCTCGCTAGCATTGAAATCCAAAAGTGACAGCACTGCCTCGGACTGACGAATGCAAGCAGTCGCATACACCGGTGATGCGGGGATACCAGAAGGAAGCGGAGTAGATCGCCTCGAATTGAGCATCGCCGTGAGTAGTCCCAGTGTTTTTTGGCTGATGGGGTGGTCTTCTATGATGCCGCCACCTGTAGTGTTTGTCGACCGTAGACCATTATGTATGACAAGGAGCTCCAACATTGGAAATACACTGGTCGGAGACTTCACCGCGTCGGTCGCAGATGTCTGGGTCTTTGGTGGCGTCAACAATGAGCAAACGAACCTAATGATATCTTCATTCTCCACATTCATAGGAGATGTCCGAAACTGAAGCTGAGCAAGGCTCGTCAACTGCGAAGCACACAGGCGCAGACCATCGCCCGCAATCTGTGGACTGAAATCCATAATCTTCAATGAAGTGATTGCACAACCAGAGCGCAATATTAATGAATGCACTTCGTCAAACGACTGGGCTTGCATAGCGTCAACGTAAGACACCTCAAGTCTTGTGAGCGCCGGAAGGATGAAGGCGTCAACAATCCGATATGTTTGGGGACCCAAAATTAGTCTCGAGATCGAAGAGTGGCGAGTGGTAATGGCATTGTCATGTTGAACGTTCCGCCGCTCGCTGCCGGTGGAAAGGTTTAACTCTGTCAAATGCTGGGATCGTGCAATGCCTCTGGCTATCCATGCTATCGTGGCATCGCCAGGATCTGGACAGAGATCAAACGCAACCAAACGGACAAGCTGATGCCATGGAAGATCAACAAGAACATTTCGGCCTGCCAGGGAAACATTTCTGAGTCTAGGCATGTCGCGAAAGACGGTGGAGGTGGACATTTGATGGAGTTCATCGGAGGATAGTTCAATGATACTAAGATGTAGAGTTTCCACGGACGGTAGCCGCCCGCGTATTGGAGCGAAGAAATGATCGGTAGTATTGCCAGCCGGCGACATAAAAATGTACACCAGCGAGGCACTCTTCCAGCGTGCGGATGTCTCAAAAAGAGCGGCCGAAATAGCATGCACCTCGCTGTCTACCTCGGAAGATTGCAGCCACAAAAGTTTGACGTCAAGAGGGCCATTGCGGGACAGGCGGAGGAAGTTGTGGAGGTTCTCCCGCCAGCTCCATCCCGACTTCGCATGTCCATTAGGATTTTTGCCCGCCTTGTCTGGCCAGAAGTCGACGGTGAGTCTTGACCAGAGGGAGGGAGTGTTGAGTGCCGCACTACGCCACTCGCGACAAACATGCGCCAGGCGCAGTTGGGGATATGTAGATCCGGGACGTAAGGCATAACGTGTACCTTCGTCGAGGGACATTATGGTCTGGAGAACGTCGGTGGAAAGGATGGAAATGGGGGACAGATGTGGATCGAATGTCGATGTCGCTGCCGGCGCTGGTGCCTGCGTCGGATCCATGAGCAGAAGGAATACAGGGAGAGATCGCTGGTCACTGAATATCAACGACTCGTCATATGTGAAATCAGCAATGACTCCACCTTCGGTTAGAGAGAGACCTTCAACAGTGCGATACTGCTGGCAACAGAGATGGTGGTGGGGATTAGAGGGCGTACAGTTCAGCACCCGAACGGTAATCTCCAGCCCTCCGATCTAAAGCATGTTGCCATGAAACCTTTGGTCCGCAGAACCTGCCGATGAGAATGTAAGGCGTCATGATGGAAGCATTCAAATCTGTCGAAGTAAGCCGTTTACAGTTCGTAGGTAGTCGATGGTCGACGTTCCCTCATCTTGAAGCATATAATTACAGAGCGACAAGTCGGTGCAGGAAACATTCGGAAGCGGTGTCAAACAGACAGGCGGTCACGGCATTCGATATTCTTCCATTCTAGTACAGTGTAGCCCCGTTCATCCATAACTAGCCCTTTTAGCTTAGCCAAGCAACCTAGTAGAAGTAAGCATGCGACGGACATGTTACTTATCCTGCTATACGTACTTGCAAGTGTACAACCACAAGCACCATGAACGTAACGCCGAACAAAAATCCGCCGACCCCGGCGTATGCAAAGAGCAACGCTGCTGGTAACATCATGCCTTCGCCGGTTTACGGTCTGGAAAGCAGTTCAGCGTCGTTCCAGAAACGGAGAGGTAGAACTGACAAGAAAGGCTACGATAGCGTCGTTGAATGAGGAGTTGGTGGGGTCGCGGGCGGTCCAAATGGTTTGACGAACGTAAGGCGAAGCGAGCCACGTTCTTAGTAATGCTATAGCTTGATAGGCGTTAGACGTCGAGTTTCCTGCGCTGTCTTATACATGTAAAATAATCGCTTCAACGGTCAGGTGCTGAGATCTGCGACACTGAGGCTCAGGGTGTGAACAGGAGAAAGTTGAGGCACCATGGTTGTAAAAGGAGTGATATGCCGGCGGCAAGTCCAACAATTTGATCGTCAAAGTTTACCTTTCGACCACCACCACCACCAGGACGAGGATAGGCTACCCACCACCGTCGTAGGGCCATATCACGAAAAGCGGCCGATATTAGGATCACAGCCTTGTTAGGCCCCTTTGACTTCGACCAGATATTTTCACGCGTCGCCATTCGGTGATCCTCGTTCTCAGGTTATTGTCATTCAAACCTTATTCGATCCTTGGTCTTTATTCCTTGACAAAAACGCGCCATTTGGAACAGTTCCTTTCTCACTTGCAACGCCTTTCTACCAACATATTGTACACCTCTCCCCTTCTAGATTGCTCTTCCTGAATATGCTAAATAATATCAACAGATCTCAAATGGATGCCATTGAACTTTGCCGCGCCTGCCACCATACATTTCCCGCCTGGTCATTCCCCGCCAGCGCGTGGGAGGACTGCAATCTCCGCGCCTGTACAATGCCCTCGGATGCCGATAGGACCATCATCCAAGGAAGGATTGAAAATATTGACGAAGAAGCCGCCGCCATCACCGCCGAGATAGCTTACCATCGCCGTCTCATACGCACCTTGACAACTAGGCGCAGACAAACTGAAGAAATATGTAGCGCGCGCCACTCCGTACATTGCTCCCTCAGCCATTCGCCGTGTCATGCTTCCGCCAGAAGTCTATCGATTGATATTTCAATTTGCTTGTTCAGATCCCATTGTGAATGGCGACAACAGCGCCCAAAAACGTCCAGTTCCCGTTTGGAGCCCTTATTCTCCATCTCGATCCGCGTTCAGTCCTGGACCTTACTCTCCTCCCTTTCATTCTTCAGCCTCTGGCTCTAGCTCCGGGAGTCCAATTTATGCTCCAACCTTTCCAGACTTTCCACTGTCTCCTCTCCTTCTTCCTTCTGTGGCACGTCCGAAGATCACAGCACGCGTCGGTCTTTCACCGGAGACCGCTCCAGCGCGAGTCCTCACGGATGCAGCGGATGACTCGGAGCTTTTCGAGCCGGATGACGAGTCCCCACTTGATGCGCTGTCGTCGAAGGCACTACGCAATTATACAGCACTCTCAATCAGCTCTGTTTGTCATTTTTGGCGACAGATTGCTGTAGGACTTCCAGAGTTGTGGTCCTGCATCCGGGTTGACAGGATTACTCGGCCAGATGTCGTCTGTTTATACTTGACAAGATCTAAGGACCACCCTCTAACCCTGGACCTTCGCACCGCCGCTTCATCGGTACTTTTACCTTTGCTTGCGGCTTCTCACAGATGGAAAGCTGTTAATTTTGAGGCCCCTGATTTTGATTTAGGCGACTCCACTTTTCCGATACTGGAAGTGGTTGCCATTAAAATGTCTCCGGCCTCAGAATTTCCATATTGGACGGACTCTTCCCAGCTACCCGTTCTTCGTACATTGCGGATGCATGGTTCGCCAGTTGTGGTTGGGAGACACTCCAACCTTCAGATACCCTGGGAGCAGATGTCACACGTCGTTGCCACATCTTGGACGCCGTTGTTTGTATTCACGCCGACCGAGGACGGTTTCGGCCTTCGTAACGCTGAATTAGCGATTGAGGATACCCTCTCGAAAGGCCCAATTCCTTCGGGTTGTAAACTGCGCATCACATCTCTTGTATTATGCGCTTCTACACGGGACAGCCCGGCGCTCTTCCTATCGAATCTCAAGCGGCTGGAGCTCCCACTTCTCAACAATCTCGATATCTCCATTCCCCCATATATGTGCACAGCGGATCCGAGCTGGATATCCGTATTCGCCTCAGTCCTTCGGAAATCAAAGTGCAGCATCATGTCGCTACGGCTGAAAATGCCTGATGCTGTCAAATCCCAGCCTGTCGGGGCTGACCTATACCCGCTCCTCGACGAATGCAAGTCGCTTCGCAGCCTGACGATCATCGAAGGCGTACCTTGTATCCTGACAGACGATTTTGTCGACAATCTATGTCGGTTGGGGCGTGATGGCGAGTCCGCGTATCTTCCCAGATTAACGGAGGTCGAGCTAGTCTGGGCTGAGCGCCCTCGATCCAAGAATCGCAGTATCGCGGCGTATGGCTTGTTGCAGCACCTTCCGAAGAGGTAGCATTTGCGGTGCCGCCGCGCAGAACGGCGTTGAGCCCCTCGAGAAAGTTGTCCTAGGTGTTCGGACGGGTTGGGTGTACAGCCAGAACTTAGCGCGTTGTTGGCAGATTTGAGGAGAAGTGGTGTGCAGGCGACGCTTTGGTGATTGGAGTTCGTCACGAATAGCGGCTTGTGAACCTCGGATGCTAGTATCAATATGCTCTATATAACTTGACTGACTGTATGAAATCTACGAGTGTATTTGTAACCTGCCTACTCAAAGAACAGAATTGTCGTATCAAGATCATCACGCGTTGCAGAAGGCGTGCTATGATTGTGATGAGCCCGTTCAAGAGATATCTTCCGAAGCTCGGCTTTGTTAAAATGATGGCGGGGGCGACTGCTCCAATCACCACCATCATCTGAGTCCTGACCAACTAATTCTCCTCATTCCATGACCTCTGAGGCGATGTCTATTGATGCAAAATGGTCGATTCCGTGACGGCCTACTACTACGTGACCGCGTCTCTGAATGGTCCAAGTAGATCAAACGGTTTTCGCTGACGTGTGGGTCCCGAGTCTCAGGCCCGTGCACTGCCTTGTTCTGCATCTAGAAATTGTGGCTCTTATTGTTTTCGATGATGGCCTTTCTGGCGGTATAAAAGCCGCAACGATGGACGGTCACCGTCATTTAGCAACACCTCCCACTTTCACCCGCACATTTATCGTACGTCCATTTGCTCATATCAATCCCACTCGTTAATTCTCCATTCAACAGCACAGCTAAACAACAACCATGGCCGCTATTGAACTCTGCCAATCCTGCCACCATACGCTTCCCGCCTCATCCTACACCTGCGCGTGGGATGGGTCTATCCTCCGGGGGTGCTCGATGCCCTCGGAGGCCGACAGAACCGTCATCCAAGCGAGGATCGATAACGTCGATGCAGAACTCGCCGCCATTGATGCCGAGTTATCCTATCATCAGAGCCTTATGGATACTCTGACTGCCAGGCGCAACCAGACCATAAAGTACCGCTCAGATGCGAAGCCATACATCTCTCCGTCTCCCATTCGTCGCGCCATGCTCCCCCCGGAGATCTATCGTTTGATCTTCCAACTTGCTTGCACAGATCTTTCCATTCTCAACTCCAACGCAGTTGACAAGTTACCCACCAGTCCTGCATTCTGGAATCATGATGCTAGCAGCCTTTTTCCTCCAGCCTCTTCCCTTGCACCGCGCTCTTCCCTTGCAATGCGTACATCAGGCCCCTCCATTTTTTTCTTGGCCTGGGCCGAATCCGGTCAAGAAACTGCCCTCCCCAGCTGTCAAAGCTCGTAGTATGGCCTTAACTATCAGCTC
Organism: Hymenopellis radicata; assembly: GCA_015501595.1. NCBI lineage: Eukaryota > Fungi > Basidiomycota > Agaricomycetes > Agaricales > Physalacriaceae > Hymenopellis > Hymenopellis radicata. The sequence continues at coordinate 11,692 of JADNRX010000454.1, forward strand.
CGTGTGCCATCATTGGCGCCAGATTGCTCTCGAGCATCCAGACTTATGGTCTTACATTCGCGTTGATGAAAAGACCCAGCCAGAGCTCGTCCGCCTCTACTTGCAGCGATCTAAATCACGCCCTCTAGATCTCGAGATCAGCACTTCCGAACCATCTCTATTCGAGCGTTTACTTGATGCCGGTCGTAGGTGGAAGGTTGTCCATCTTGCATGCGAATATGTTCATATTGGTGAACTCTGCATCTTCCCCATGTTGACAGATCTTAACATCAAGGCAAAGCGAGGCTCACGTTTACCCTCCTGGTCCCGCCCCGAACAGTTTCCGGTCCTCCGTAAATTGCGCATAGATAATTCTGAGTCGATTTCCAACTTCATAGATAACGCCCACCTAAAGATTGACTGGCCACGGGTGTCGCACGTCGTCGGCTCCCCAACGAGTCCTATGTCCTTCTTCTCTAACAAGCACCTCGCCGCCGTTCCTCGTGTTGAATGCATATGCGATTCCAATCCACCTGCCGTAGACGGCAACCCAAGTCTTCACATCACGTCCTTTGTGCTGTGTGCTCCTACATGGGAGTTCACAGGCTTCTTGTCCAAATTGCCTAACTTCCGGCTCACTCGACTCGATAACCTCGATCTCGATATTCCGGCAAACATACCCGACATAGGAAGTTGGTTTAGGATATTCGCGGACCTTCTGCAGAGATCGGAATGCAGTATCACGTCGTTGAGTCTGAAGAGGACAAGAATCACCGACACTGAGATTTCACTGCAAGTAGACGACCTCTACATCCTCCTCGACGCGTGTCGATCATCGCTTCGCTGTCTGACCATCATGGAGGGCGCTCCCAGCCTGCTCACGGACGACTTTGTTCATAATCTGTTATCCGTGGGGTACGATGGCGAGCCCGCATATCTCCCCAGTCTAGCCCAGATCACGCTGGTCTGGGCCGAGCGCCCTCGAGCCAAAAACTACAGCATTGTGGCGCATAGCGCCTTAGCGCGCAATCTTCCTTTGAGGATAGGTTCTGCTTCGACAGCCAACGGCGTCAAACCCCTCGAGAAAGTCATCCTAGGCGTTCGTAGTGGCCTGGGTGTGCAACCAGAAATTAACTCACTCTTAGCTGATCTAAGAGAAAGTGGCGTCGAGGCTACACTTTGGTGATCCAAGCTAGAATTCCCGTACGTCCTTACAGTACTGTACTTGACAGTCGATAGCATCATCGTGCCCTACCTAAATACCAATGAGATTTGTCAAACCCGGATTCTCAAATGAGATGGCTAGATGTAACGTACTAGGTCTCCGTATCAAGATGTCCATCCGACCCCGATACGGGCTTGAGAGTTCGTTCCACTCTCTACTATGCTTGAAATTGCACAGCGAGGGCGCAGGCACCGATGCGGACAAGTCGTTCGTCTGCCAGTCCAACTCAAGATCTGAACGTGGCTGAACCAGCCGAGTTGGGAAGACCGTGGCGAATTGAGCATCACACAGAGATGATGTACATCTTCGGACGCCAAAGGATGGTCCTGGTGGACGACATGGGGCGGTAAGTCGATCTCTCGAGTATCGAAAATCACCAAATGCTCCAATAGCGGAAAGACCATACCGCCGTCTCGCGGAAGTGGGGTCGCTAAAAAGCAGGAAATGAAGACAATCACCTGGCAGAAATTCGAGGAGCATTTGTACCAGTAGGATGTGCAGATTCTCAAGCAAGTGAGCGCCGTCAAATGATTAGAAAGTTCGCGAGACGGGGTAATGTTGGAGGCATTCAACGCGGAAAAGCTGAGGCAGGTAATCATTCGTCGAATTTGATGAGGATGGTCGACCAGAGGTTTGGCAAGGAAAGAGCGGCTAAGCGCCATGAGCGTCAGACGTGTGCGAGTCTCAGCTGGTTGCATTTGGCGTTCGGGTGAAGCGAGTATGATTGAGTATCGGGGAAGAAGGAGAAAATCTGCTGAAGGAGTTCGAGGGGAAGTGCTGATAGTAGTATGGGAGAAGTCTGAGAAGATGTAGCATCTTTTCCAAGTTCCATCGACCCAGTTGATGCCCTAACAGTCCAAACCCCGACGAATCAGTTCTTCAAGGCAAAGGTTCAGTCGTCAGCCCCGTGGTCGTAGTCTTTTTCAACTCACCGGAGTCTTGACCTTTTCGAGAAGCGTGTTATATTGAAAGAAACGCTGTAATACAAGTGAAAACTTGTAAGTAGAGTACGATAAGTTGAATAACGCAGACCTTGAGGTTGTTCATGGCTGTGCAACGGATGATTTTGTTTGTACGTGTTGACGCGTCCTCTGAGTCTCTTCCGCGCCACGATCACTGGACCGACAAGTCGTCCTCGTGCTCTTCAACTCACGCCTGGCATGAGCGCAACCAATGTCATTTGTTCGCTCGCATATACCATGCCGTCCAACCATCGTTTCCCTTCCATCACCTCCTCATGTCGAAAGAAACACCCGCGAAGTGTGAACAATGATCATGAATGAATCGCAAGTGAGTCATGCTGAAGGGGCTATTTGACTCTGAATGTGATGAAAAAGACAACAGCGCTAAGAAAAGGAGAAATCAAGAGCAAAGTAAGTATCAGGACCAACTGTATCTGCATGGTACCCTCTGTCTGGCGGCGGAGGGAATTGTGTAGGTACGACCGGCCTCCCTACGTTTCAGGATCATTGCGGTGCTCTTAGAACCATACTCCTTAAGAAAGGAATGGCCAAAGGCTACACCGTGAGGAGGGAGGTTTGAGGGTGACGCGAAGTTGGCCATGGACGGAAAATCATTATCGACAGTCATCTTCCTCACATATATACGGCACCTTTCCAGATCCATGGCCACCGCGGGAAAATATGCAACGATGATCGAAGTTGCCAGTGCCACCACGAACCGTTTTTTGGGGATTCCCACCATCTTTCCTTCCTTCCTACAATTTCCATCCTACATTCTCTTGCCCGCATACGCAAAATTGTCGTCGTCGGGGGCAAATTTGGAGCTCACGTCCCTCGCTCCTTGTCCCGTTCACTGGATCGCACTTTATACAACTTGGACAAATTCCGGGCTGGTATCCTCCGCGATTTGAAAGCACGCGACGTTCGTGTTATTCTGAACGACACGGTGGACCTCGAGATGCTACTTCTGTAGCCGCCTACAAAGCACAGGAGATCAAGGCGGACCTAATCGTACGCGTCCTCTGTTGCGCTTTTTATTGACGCCTAACTTTTGCATCAACAGCTCCCAATGTGGGGGCCGCGCCCGAATACCGCCTATATTGCATCCTCCCTCGGGCTTACCGTACCCAAACGCGCTGTACTCCCTGACACGGGCTGCCAATCTAACCTCAGCTCGAATTCGAACTAAAGCTACTGAGAAGGAGGAAAATCTTCCCAATAACGAAATTCAATTAGATTCCAAGTCAACTTTCCCAGACACCTACTGCTTGATACGCAGATTGTTTTCCATTGGGCAGATCGGACGATATGACGCGACTGCGGGGTTTACCACTAGGCCACGCGAACGTCCAAGAGGAGGACGTTTAGAGGAAACCGACTTGTCCTTGTGTAGCTCACTCGGTCGCTTCGCAAAGGCAATCTGTTCAGTGATAACCTTCATGGCTCGAACTAGCCTCAGAATATCAGCTCGTTTCAGCGACCAACATTTCCGATACGCGTCACCCCATTGGTGTCATTCGGAACATAGTCGAGCTACCCGAGCTTCTCGGAGGCAACCCCTCATGCTACTTCACCATATCACTATCTCTAGAGCAGTCGGTCTGCTTTCCAGACATTTCGTGCACCCCCCGCCAAACTCCCTCAGCTCATTCTCGTCATACTCGAACGCTGCCGTCCATATGAACGCGCCTCAACGCCGGCTGACGACATCCAATCTCATTATCACCCGAATCTCCCAAGAAGACAAAATGTGTAACAAGTTGGCATAGATTAGTAAAAGGACACTTCCTTAGGTGAACGCCACCGATACTCTCAAGAAAAGCGGTCATCTATCAGATGATCATGACGCGGTCGCGAGCTTTGCTAGTGGCTCGCGAACGTCCCAGAGTGCGTATGCCTGAAGCAATCCCTGTATCTAATGCTTATCATATTTCTCTCAGATGTCAAATTTGTTAACAACGACGATCTCCGTTGATCTCTTTCCTCCAACGCTTTTCGATAAGTCGGGAGATAAGGTCAGCTACACTCATATCAAGACCCCTTATGACTCTCATGCTCACAAAAGTTGTGCTCGACATTTGCTTCGCCAACACGGTTCTCGAAGTTGTCATTCAGAAGGCAGCTCAAGCGCCCCGAGCTTCTCGGACGCCCGCCTCTCATACCATTTCACTATATCACTATTGCCAGAGCCCTCAACCTGCTATACTCGTGCATCGTGTACCCAATGCCTGCCTGTGTTACCCGCGAACGACGTCCGACTAACCAGGACTTGTGTACTGCATTTGCAAAATCACTAGCGCCACACAGTCTTTTGCCGTTCGGTCTCGGGTATTCTAATTCAAGCCTCATTGACGCTTTCGCAATACCTGAAGCGCATTGTGCTACCCGCACGTTCACACCGAAATGACCGTCGATGCTTTTCTCCAGCTCGCCGCGTTACTATATACCGAATGTCGCGGCGCGCTTAGGCTGCTCTATTCAGATGTACTGCGGTTAGTGAGCATTTGCTGCGCAAGTTTACAGTGTTAAACAACGTGCATTTAATTCTAACAGGCTGCTTTGTCTATGGCTCTTTCTGTCAAGTCTTTCAACATTCATGTGCCTAGTGCATCCATCCGTTTGGCTAATATCAGGAGGATGAAATGCTCTATGAAATGTCCACTCTGAACGCGGCGCAAGTATTCGTCGGGTTTGGTCGTTCCGCCTCCAGATCGGACGAACCCCCGCAGTAGATCCGGAGGGCAAACTTAGCCTCAGGGGCAAACTGGCGCCCACAACATTTGGCATCTAAATGGAAATCCTAGACCTATTCTAGCATGCAAATCTCTCGTGGAAACGCGGTCGAACACTGTAACCGACTTGCAGTTGCACTGTGACGGACATCAACGTCTGTTATCAGTCTTTCATTTGCCAAAGACGCGTCTACGCTTCGATCGTCCGCGAAATTCGTGGGGCAAACTTGTATCGCGGGCGTCTACATACGAGGTGAAAGTGATAGACATCGCTCGCAAAGGCAGGCTGCGCGTGGAGATCGGAAGGACAGGGCTTGTACATATAAAGGAGGCGACTTTGTTCTAGTGCATCCTTGTACGTCAAAGGGTCTTCCAATGTGGCAAACACGTTGTGAGAAGAAGAGTCATATTTCCGCTTCCGAATCAGGCATCTTCTCCCGTCTTCTTTCCATACTCTCATCTTCACCGCTATTCGCCTCGATAATGCTGCGCTCTACTTCACATTCCTCGGAGACGGCGGCAGCACACTCGAAGCTGAGGATGCCGGACGTTGCCCATCTGTTCGTCAAGCTGCGTCGCGCCAATAAGGCGGCCAAGGTCGAGTCGTCCTCTGGCGACGAACCGTTGACGCACGAGATGGTCGGTAGAGGGCTCAACCCAAAACAGGGAAGTCTGCGAGTGACGGACACGTACATTGTCGCGGGCGGCGTTAACGCAAAATGTCTGCTGCGCGCTACGCGTAATTCTCTGATGGAGGTGGCCGAGTTTGTACACGCAGAATCAGAGGAGGCTGGCCTTTACGATGAGCAGTACGTCGTCCTTGGCTTTCTTTCAGACTTCCGTCACTCAACCTGAATTAGGTGGAGCATAACAATTTCTCCTAAACATATATCAAGGGGGAACGAGAAAGGCTTCAAAAGTCACGGTACGTTTTCGCGTTCCATCGCTCGAGGGTGTCGCTGACGTTGTTCTTAGATCCACTACTCTGCGTGTCCTAAAGCCTCTTCGATGAGGCGGGACCCTCACGTTCCCGTCGCACTCGATCGCGCCAAAGGTGTACCGGGACTTATGACCAATCCTTTCAATACGACCAAGACCGATGAGCGTCTACCGCCGCCAAACTACTCCCACTTTCCATCCGCTACGTTATAACCACTCTTCGGAACCATAATCAGTCATGCATTCGTCTTTCTACAATGTACCACAGGACATCGCATCATCCTTTAGTGTATATATCCTACCATAGTATGCTCCCCTGCCCGGATTACCGCCGTTACCATACCTTTTAGTCGTACACACGCTCCTTGTGGCTTTTAAACTTGTCTATCAAACTTGGAATTTTGGACCATGTCGTTCAGTCGAGAGTCTTCTTGTTGCGTGTCGCACAAGTATATGGTGTATGATTTCAACGCAGAACTATACGGGGAGTAGAGAGTACTCGCGAATGTGGCGCTTATGTTAGCACCCTAATGGGCCTACGCGTTTACAGTTGGCTGTCATTCACCTGTAAAAATGTGCGAGGCGAAAGCAAATCAACTAGTAGGCACAAGAGATAGTAGACAAAGAACGCGCATTGCTCATAACAAGCACGCGTGCAGCGCGTACTGACGACATCTGAATAGGGAAGGCGACACGCCCCGAGACATAAGTATCTGCGGCTAACACGATGTATAGAGGCGACCATGAGCTTCATATCCCGCGAAAGCGGTAACGAGAAATGGATTAAGCGCGTGTGGCTCTTCACAAAAGAGAACGGGAAAATGCTCTGGACTGTGTGGCAGTCCGCGCTACTCGGGTGGCGATCACGCGCAAGTAGTTTGTGCACGAAGCGCCCGGGAAGCAGATAGTGATATGGTGAATTAGCATGAGAGCTGCGCTCCGAGAACTTCGGGAGGGACAGACGTTTTGGGGAACACGATGTACACGAGAACATGAGAGCAGGAGACTGCGGCGTCGGGTCCATCGCGAAGCAAAGTTATCAGTGAAGAGATCATGTTTGATAAAAGCTTTGACGCCTGAGAGACATGATAAGCTCCTGAAGAAGCTATACACAGGGTGGTGGTGGTGGTGGATAACCCTCTAAGATGACACCAGTGATCGTGGCGCGAATGAAAAAGGAGGACAAGTCAACGCGCAAATACAATCGTGGACTCATAACTCCAACTCGCTTGCTCCGCTCTCAGCTCGTTCACGTAGAGCTGGTGTTAGTTAATCCAGAGATTTGCAGAATTGCTTGTAGAAATTAGGGATGTGACACTGGCAGCTGGAGTCGATTGATTAGATGTGCTGGACTCGACGTCGCTTCTGAACCGCTACTTCCCATTCCTCCTATTTCTCAACTTCCGCGCCTGATCAAGTACTGACCTCGAGCCTACTCACAAGGATGTGGCAGTCGAGGAGCAGAGTTGCATTAAAAACTTTACAGCGAAAAGAGACCTTTAAGCAGCCCGTTGCATCTCTGCTAACTGTGCGCCGTAGGTCAGAGTTAGTTGACCTCTGATGTTGTTCGTCGATAGTATAAAGCTGGGCAGGTGGGACAGAAAACCGGAGGAGACAGCCTGAGATTATCCACCATTATTCTCGCGCGGGTTTAAAGAGCGAGAGTGCCATTATTTTCATGTGGTCGTCAGCACCTCCCGTACCCAAACCCTTGCATGGAGGAAAAAATTGACCATACAGATACATGCCACGGGACACTATTGGAGGCGTCTGCTAAGCCCAAGAGACGAAGCATCCCGGAACGAGATAGCAGGTGAGCTATCTCGGAGACGACTGGGGGAGAAACACATCAGCCTGGGCCGGAGAGAGGCGGACGTTCAAATAAGAAGATGGCGACGATGGAAGATATACCGCCGTGCCAGAATGTCGTCGTTGCGGATCCTGAGTGTGCGAGCAGAAAAAAATAATAAGCTTTTGGACCTCTGCCAGAAAAAGAAAACAACAAAGAGGAATGTATAAAAGACTTTTTTTCCCTACCTGGCATCGTCTCGAGATAACCGGTGAGCTATATGGAGACATGAAGGTGGTATCTTTCTCGTGAAGAAGTGTATGGGCTGTATCCGCGGCATGCAGATGAAGGAAGTCAAAGAGGAAATAAACGAAGCATCCCACTATGTGGAAGTCTAACGGCGAGAAAAAACACATGGTAGGCATGAGGGACGTGTCCAGCTCTGCGGGGAGAAGGAATCGAACCAGCACGGCCGCGTAGACGAAAAAAACGAAGTACGGGAAGATTAAGAACTCGATATAGCGGTTGAGCTACATAGGTTCTGCTTGGGTGAGACCTTGTACAGCAATGAGATGTCCCGGGGTATTTGACTTTGGAGCTGTGGCGAGAACCCGCGCCCTGGGATGAGGGAAGAGGCGAGGAGACGAATTGATTGCAGAGGGAACGAGGCCAGTCTTCGTGATGGTGCTAGACGGTGACCAAAAAAAGATTTGACTTGAGTAGCGGAGGTATCCCTGTTGTTCCCTAGACTAGGGGGACACATTGAAAGGAGGGATTATGAGTAAAAAGTATCCTAAACAAGGGGACACCGTGACAGCTCACTAAGGAAGGACGCGGGGGACACATTGAAAGGAGGGATTGTGAGTAAAAAGTATCCTAAACAAGGGGACACGGTGACAGCTCACTAGGATACGCGTGTGGAAGTAAAGGAAAGAAATCGACACCATCACCCCCAGGCTAGTCGTTCTGAGGACACGTCCCGCGTACGAGGACAGAGTGCCCTTGCGCAAAAAAATGCGAAAGAAATCAGAGTACTGCAGTCAGAACTCGATATAGCCATTGAGCTACACAGAGACGTTCAAGTTTTTTTATCCTAGCAGACAAAGAATCGAACGCGCATTGCTCATAACAAGCACACGCGCAGCAAGTACTGACGAGTCGCAGTGCATCTGAATAGAGAAGGGGAAGCGCCCGGCGACATAGTGCTTATCTGCAGTTACCTCGGTGTGTAGAGGCGAGGGTTAAAGACCACGAGCCTCATATCCTCTGAAGGCGCCAACAAAACATGAATTAAGCGCGCTGCAGGCCCAGGAGTGGCTCTTCACGCACAAGTAATTGGCGCACGAAGCGCCCGGGGAAGCAGGCCGACTGCTCTAGAGATAGTGATATGGTGAAGTAGCATGAGGGGTTGGCTCCGAGAACTTCGGGAGCCGTTTTGGGGAACACGATGCACACGAGAGCATGAGAGCCATTACGGTCCCAGCTATGTAGCCGACCTTCCGTGAGGCTGGGTTAAGTGCGGAGTGGAGTCCATCGGATGAAAGCTTCGAAGCAAAGAGACATGATAGGCTCCTGAAGAAGCAGCTATACACAGGGTGGTGGTGGTGGATAACCCCCGTAAGACGACACCAGTGATCGTGGCGCGAAAGAAAAAGGAGGACACGTCAACACGTGCAAATAACATTGTGGACTCACCGCCATACTAACTCCAACTCCCTTGCTATGCTTGCTCCGCTCTCAGCTCGTTCACGTAGAGCTGGTGTTAGTGGACCTAGAGATGTGTGGAAATTGGGGGGTGACACTGGCAGCTGGAGTCGATTGATTAGATGTGCTGGACTTGACGTCGCTTGATTTTACTACTTCCACTTCCGCGCCTGATCATTGCGCAAGTCATAGTACTGACCTCGAGCCTACCCACAAGGATGTGACAGTCGAGAAGCAGAGTTGCATTAAAAACTTTACAGCGAAACGAGTCGGAAACCCGTTGCATCTCTGCTAACTGTGCGCCGTAGGTCAGAGTTAGTTGACCTCGGATGTTGTTCGTCGATAGTAGAAAGCTGGGCAGGTGGGACAAAAAAACCGGAGGGTCGTACCACTGGGGGTGATGACAGGACGATCACCATTATTCTCGCGCGGGTTTAAAGAGCGAAAGTGCCGTTATTTCATGTGGTCGTCAGCACCTCCCGTACCCAAACCCTTGCATGGAGGAAAAAATTGACCATACAGATACATGCCACGGGACACTGTTGGAGGCGTCTGCTGAGCCCAAGCGACGAGTGCCGACGAAGCATCCCCGGAGCGAGATAGCAAGTGAGCTATCTCGGAGACGACTGGGGGTGAAACACATCAGCCTGGGCCGGAAGGAGGCGCACGTTCAAATAAGTAGTAGGCGGGAAGATGGCGACATACCGTGCCAGAATGTCGTTCTTGCGGATCCTGAGTGTGCGAGCGGAAAAAAATACTAAGCTTTTGGGCCTCTGCCCGAAGCCGAGAAGGAAAACACGTCTCGAGATAACCGGTAAGCTACATGAAGACATGAAGTGGTATCGTTCTCGTGAACAAGTGTATGGGCAGTGTATCCCCGGCATGCAGAAGCCTGAAGTCAAAGAGGAAATAAACGAAGCATCCATGGGGTAGCCTAACGGCGAGAAAAAAAAACATGATAGGCATAAGGGACGTGTCCAGCTCTGCGGGGAGAAGGAATCGAACCAGCACGGCCGCGGAGAGCAAAAAAAAACCAAAGAAGTAGAACCAGACTAAGAACTCGACATAGCGGTTGAGCTACATAGGTTCTGCTTGGATGAGACCTTGTGCAGTAATGATCGGATGTCCCCGGGCAAGTATTTGACTTTGGGGCTATGGCGAGAACCCGCGAGGGAAGAGGCGAGGAGACGAATTGATTGCAGAGGGAGCGAGGCCAGTCCCAGTCTTCGTGATGGTGCTAGAGCAAAAAATATGCGGGGTGAGCCAGCATTCATGATGGAGATATCCCTGTCGTTCCGCTAGACTAGGGGGACACATTGAAAGGAGGGATTGCGAGTAAAAAGTATCCTAAACACGGGAACACGGTGACAGCTCACTAGGATACGCGCGCGGAAGTAAAGGAAATAAATCGCCACCAGGCGTTCTGAGGACACGTCCCGTGCGCAAAAAAGCTGCTAAAGAGATCAGAGAACTCGATATAGCCATTGAGCTACACGGAGACGTTCTGCGAACTCGTAAAAAGTTTTTTATCCTCTCGGGTGGAGCGCACAGCTCCCCAGGTATTAAACTTTGGGGTGTCGCGCGAGCGGGGAGTAAGTAGTGCGTGTCCTCTCGCCTGTCAGGAAGCCTTGGGAGAGAAGAGAAATGATAGAAAGTGCGGCAGGACGCTGTGCAAAAAGGACCATCACTCTGCCTACTTTCTTTCCCACGATCATTTTTCTGCTCTTGACGCCCTGTTTTTTAATCCATGGCTGATCGGGTCACCCCCGACCTCGCTCTCCACGACGTCACTTGAGTTCTCCTTACTAGCAGCAAACACTCGATCACTACCACTCGGAGGACGGAGATAAGGATAAGGACGAGCGGGATGACGGAGATGACGTAGTTAGCGCGCTTCCATTTTGGCGGGATCAGTTTGGCGGTTCCCAGTTAGGTAAGGGCCCGGGGGCGGGGTTAGGTTCGGGGTCGGTTAGGGTTCGGTAAGGGTTCGGTAAGGGTTAGGAGGGTTAGGAGGGTTAGCGGGCGGTCAGCGGTCACGGAATAGTATATAAAAAAGTGGCGGCAGGTGGCGGTTGGCTGTTTTTGGGGTGGTTGGCGGGTTTCGATCACTTCGCTGTCAGTGTCGGCACATGCTTAGTAAAGCTCTTCCTTATCGCCGTCGTCCGAGTGGTAGTGATCGAGTCTGCGCTCATAGTAAGGTCTTACTAGCAAGGGAACACCGCGCATCGCAATAATCCTGGAATGTGAACGAGGCCGACAGTACCTACATGCCCCCTCTCCTCGGCGGAGCATTGCAGATACAGCGGGTTCTGATACTTACCTTGTTATCAATTTCTCCTTTTCTTACGGCTTTGGTTTTATTTCTTGCCTGCAAGGTTAGATAGCTCCTAGACGCGGATCTGCGTGCACTGCCTTGTTCTGTATCCAGAGATTGTGGCTCTTCTTGTTTTCGACAATGTCCTTCCTGGCAGTATAAAAGTCTCAATGTGTAAGTTGACCGCCTATAGCTTTCTCACTATTTGAAAACGTTATACTACCATGGCGACACCACATGTAACCGCTCAAACCGACATTGCCACGCTCATCTGCAGCAGGGCGGACACGCTTAACCAGGAACACGAAGTTCTTCGCCATCACTACGAAGGTGACCTGCATATCTTCCATCTGGATCTCTGCGCCGACACCCTTCGCGGCTCTGCCACCACCGTAGACGCAAAGGGGGCTATCATGTCGCGGTCTTCTTTCCAGAAACTCCTGCTGGCTCATAGGAAACGTCCTTTCCCTACAAAGTACTTCCCTCATCGTCGACTGCACATTTCTCCTCAGAGAGTTCACTACCCTACGGAGGTTTCCCTTCTCGCTGTTCCATGATGGCAAAGCTGTTATCGCGCACGATATCTTGCTCCCCATACTTTCCATCATTTGGGAATACGTGTCGGTCGCCGGTACAGACTTCTGGACAGTCGTTACCACGCATTGCGCGTACATCCCGTCGCATATCATATCACGTTTCTTGAACATTGCCCGATCTCCCCGAATCAGGCGTCCCATTGTTGTTGGAAAGGTGGGCATTGGCCGGTCAACTTTCGGTCCCAGTGTTTTTGGGGAATCGTACTTGCGCGTTATGACTCCCAATCTCAATTCTGATCTTGCAACCGCCTCGCCGTGTACTCCTCCTACTACTGTACCGTTTCGACCGTAAGTTCGCGGCATGTGACGCGTTATGCCGCGAACTTACAGGAAATAGGTTCGTTTTCAGGCACAAGGCCCAATTAGGCAGTCCCGCCGCAGGCGGGCCCGAAAAATTGCCGTTTTGGGCGATGCAGCCCTGAACTGAGGCCCCGTTACGCGTTATTATTAGCTCTAAGTTAGGTTCCGACGGCCGCGTGACGCGTTATGCGAACATGCGTTCGAAACGATACAGTATGGCTACCGTGCCTCTTCGCACTATCAAAGCCAGATTTGGTTTTCTTGAAGAAACCATATCAAATACATTCCCTCCTGCCAGGCATAACAGACCTTCCTTGAGGCTCTCGTCTACTCCTTCGATCGACAACGGACTCAAAGACGCTACCTTGCCTGAGCGCAATACCAAGAAACGCATGCACATTTTGGAGCAGGATGGATCTTCGAAGCGTAGAAAAGTGGATGATTGGCGACGAGAAGTTGACTCTGGTGGTAAAGGCGAAGGAGCCTGGCGATAAGCGCAAACTGATTGAAGAGGATGTGTCGAAGAAGGCCGAGTCGAGTGGTAGCGCGCCAGTGTTCGTCAGTACATTTATCACAGACGTTGCATACTTACTATCATTATTACTATACCGCTGTAGATTGGACTACTTGTATCGATGTCTATCTGCCGGTTTCTATCCTATCAATCCTTTTTATTGTATATGGATGGAAGAAACCCGTGGGAACATAATCGGCGATAATCGGGCGATCCTTTTGTGGGAATGCCCGCCCTCCTTCCTTCTTGCTACCATCATCTTCGAGTTTCTGCCTTGTTCTCCGCACGCGTTAGCCGCCTCCTGCGCCATATATTATAGGGCCTTACAAAACCACGGTTGTTCTCCTACCATCGAGACCCCCTACACGCTACACGATCGTTTACAACAATCCCCATGTACCATTCATAACGCGCGCGCCGCTCAGCATAGCGTCTCTCATCGCCTGGAATGCGTCTGGGTTTCCTGTCCTGCATATGGCTTCTCGGTGGCCTACACGCGTGACATACGTCTTTGTCCGTACTGGTGGTCACCACGGGCCTGTAGTCGTCACAGTGGGTTTTTTGACTGACTGCTCACGTCTTCGGTACGTTTAACGCGTGTCTGTAAGCTGTTTTAATTATTCAGGCGATGTCAGATGTATATCCCCATACCGGACGACGAAAACAGAAACTCGACCGCAGTTCAGTGTTGTGCGGGTCACTGACTAGTCAGGTAACCGCAACTTGTCACGACAGTCAGCAAGTCTCCGACCATGACTATTCCCACGACCACTACGTACCTGCCGATACTGTCGTCCCACGTCTCCGACACACCGTACTTCACTTATATACTCATATGTCCCATGTAAAAAAATGCTCAAGTCTCCGAACACATGTCAGCTAACAAACTGTCGTGCTATTATGGGGATGTACGACGAATGTTGCTGTATCTAATGAGATTGACCTAGGCAAGTGTTACTGACTTTGAATTAATCAATGAAGAATGTGTATACTTGATGTGCATAGCAGTCTCGGGTGACCATCCACGGACGCCCAAGAGAGAGAATCTCCTGCAGATCATGCGAATCACTTGGACCATCACTAGAAAACGCCATCACGGGAATCTGCGCAGATGGCGCGTGAGGGCTGCGAGTGGGACTCCGAAGATGGTGTCTAAGCTCAACGGGCCATAGCGTGCAGTGTTTGAGATGAATAGTCATTGTATTGGTGTGTGAAGGAATCCACTGTTCTTTCACCTGCCCAGCAGGTACAACCACGTTAGGTACTGATTTGGGAACAGCGAACACTGCAAATTCATCAATGTTTATCATGAACACTACGAGAACAACACACGTTCCCGAATGATGGCATCTCTGGTCCTTACTGCAAGACGCAAGCCAAGAGTAACCTCCGTCTGATCATGCTGAACCGTCCTCCCAATGGCCTGCTCCAGACATTTGGAGCAGAAGACCTTAACATAGTTGTTGTGCATGGCCTCGGGCTCCTGATGCTTGTATCCAGGATGATCAACGAAGCAGTTACGGATCCAAGTGCGCGACGACATTGAGGTGTAAGGCTCTCATTGCATCATTATATAGCTACGGTATGGTAGTAGAAACGAGTTAAATTACGGCCATTTACTAGCAGCCGATACCCTTCGCATAGTCGCACTCGCAGAGCGAGGTCAATAACACGCGTTCGCTAAGACGAGTTATTCGACGGCGAATCGGGAGTGCCCGGTGACCCGGCTCAATAGTAACCGGGGAGGTCAGAAGTCACGGTCGCTCGCCGACTCTAAATTAGTCACTGACTAGTCATCAAATTTGACTCTTGACTATTGACTCTGACTCGTAACTCGCACAACACTGCCGCAGTTCCTATGCTTTTGGAGGTGTGAACCATCTGTTCAATCGTCTGCAACTTATCGCGTTACGCAGAGCACCCCGCGCCCAAAGAGCTGTCAGGTCCACTGTCAAACCCATGGTGTATACGTACTTTCCCCTTCACTCGAAGCCCACATCAGTTTATATCCCTCGACGCGATTTGGGCTCGGTTCGTTCCACGTTCTACTAGTATACCCGACGGTTTTAAAATGAGATCTATAGCGAGATCTGCTCGTAGTTTAGAAGGAACGCATCCCATAGAATGACGGTCTTCATTTGTCGAATTTCCGTGAGTTCTACGCACGAATCATGGAGCTTATCCTCATACTAATTATTCCTGCCTCTCAACAGAATACCAAGAAACCACATGAGAAATTATGCAAAGCAAATACCTCTATCTATCACCATCTCACAGGCGGTAAGCCATGGCAGTGCGCATTTAGTAAACGTGCCAATTTTCACCCTCTTTCAGGCTGTCGAGTATGAATTCAAATAAATGAATGCTCGTTCCCAAGCCAGTGTCGCCTAAAGCCGCCAAGTGGTTGACATCGACTGAACGCTGAGCACAACATCAGGGTAGTCGCTATCAGTATGTCAGGCACTGCCGCCGATGTGCGGAGCATCAGAGCGCGTGGACAACCTGCTTATCTTTGCCAGCCGTACTCTCTCAGTTGTCTCCGTCGCAATACGTTCGATGCATCGCAGGTTTCACGACCATCGTCTTCAATACGCACCCTCGTACAACGTTACGCGTCTAGGCTCAGCCTCAGTATGAATGAAGGCAAGGGCAAACCCAACCCTACTTGACAGCGACAAGCATCTGTAGGGATCTGTCAACGATAGGCGCGGAGCCGGAAGGAACACTGCCATAGACGTCTCACGTCTCTCATTCGCTCTAGTGCATGCGGATCATCTACTTCAGCACGTTTATAATCGGCTAGTGGGAGTTAATTCCCCCAACCAACCATGAGCCATACCAATGATTTGTTCGATTTTGGAGAACGACTTGGAATCTTTCTGATTGTCGAGGCGGCAGGGTACGTGCTTTCGTCTTCTTTCTCATTTTGTCCTGATGTCGTCTTCAGCTTGTCATTGATAGCGGTTACCTCTCTTCTTTTGTTCGTCGCGTTTCGGCTTGTGAAGAAGTATCGAACTAGACGCATATACAAGAAGAAATGGGTCATGCAGCCAGAGGATGCCAGCAACTCGTATTACTTCATCAGTCTCATGTTTGGCGAACTCGTACAGGCAATGGGTATGTACCATCTCGTGTTGTCGACTTTGATTCTAATTCTAGTTCGAATACGACAGGCGGTGTCTTGAACATTCGATGGATAATTGATGCTGTATGTAATACGTTCTTCCTCGTTCTGCGAACGTTACTCACGACGTTGTAGAAAGTCACCGAAGGTTCCTTATGCACCGCACAAGGCGTTCTCAAGCAAGTCGGGGATGTATCGGTTGCTTTGACGTGCGTGTGATGACATGCCCCGCTCGTTGACATCTGAAACTGACTGGTCTGTTATAGATCGCTCGTGCGTTCTTGCCTAGTCTCGACTAGCCTATATCTCACAGACTGCCAGGCAATCGCGGTGCAGACGTTCTCCGTTCTCGTTTTGCGATGGCGAGACCCATGGTGGTCTTCTCTAGTGATCATATGCCTGATTTGGTTGTTCATTGCGCTCAACATCGGCATCAGCGCGGCGACGCATCCATCGAACTACTACGGCAATACAGGATATTGTAGGTCTCGGTCACCAATCAACTTGGACCATGCGGACGCTGACTTCTCGGGGGACAGGGTGTTGGATTGGCAAACAATACGAAGCCGAGAGAATCGCCTTGGAATATCTTTGGCTTTGGATAGCACTTATCTCCATGGTTCTCATTTATGGTGCCATAGCACTGGTGATGCGCGGAGTATTGGTCGTGAACAATGGTGTGCAATTTAGGGTTCGCAGACGACAAGACCGGATTAAGCCGGATATATCTGATGCGGACGACGACGAGGATGAGAGAAGGTCCAAGGCGGTCGCCAATCTTATGATGTTGTAAGTGGAAATTGGTGTTGACCCGAGTCGCATTTGACATATCGGCAGCTATCCTCTCGTGCGTGTACTCAGCGTCTTGCATCATGGGTGCCACTTGTCCGCTCACGTCGCGTACAGATCTACGCGTTATGTGTCTTCCCGGTGTCAGTGGTCAGATGGCTGTCCTTCGGCAAGATGGTCGACGATGATGGAAAAGGTGTTCCACCAGGTGCGACGATATTTGCGAGCATTCTATTCTCGTTGTCTGGACTTCTTAACGCCATCCTCTACAAAGTGACCCGACCAGAAATGCTCCCGGATAATCCTGCTGCCATGCCCAACATTCCTTTGAGGCCGACTACCGACTTCTCCCAGCCGAACGGTCGTGGTGCTCTACCAGATTTTGACTTCCTGGATGAGGAAGAGGAAAGTAGAGAGGTGGTTGAACCTCCCAGGTTAACAAATGGAAGGTACGCCTCGCTCCATCACGACCGTGCTTAAGAATGGGCGTTAGGTATTGTCCACGTTCTATTTGTCATGAAGTCTAGGCTGAGGTATTTCCAGGTTATTAGCTTGCTCCGACTCCATGTATAATACCAAAGCACATTCGTAATGCATCCGACTTCCCCCGCAAGTCTATTTTCTTCAAAGCCTAATTCGACGCGTTGTGAACCTCGAGAAGAACTGATTTTCTGTTTCCGAGATAACCGTGCTTCGTTGCTGCCCTTTAAGTATCAAGGTTCCCTTTTTCTTCAGACCCGGGGCAACCCCTATCTAGCGCCCATTCTACCCTCGTCGTCATCGTGCCTGTCCGTGATGGCGACTCCCATTTAAACGGCGAGGGAATAGAACAGCGCTCACATCGCTCAGGATTCCCCTCGCAATCAGTCGCGTTCTTCACTCCAACCACATGGTTTCCGACGTCCAAACCTACGACATTATCTTCGCTGGCGGTACGCGCTCCACTGTCGGACTGGCCGCGCTTATTGATGTCGTTCGAAAGGTGGTACAGTTGCTTGTGTGACGGCTGGCCGACTTGCAGAGGCTGATCCATCTCTGAAAATACTTGTACGTTATGCTGTCGGAATTCATGACCATTGAACGGTCTTGAACGGTCCCCAGATTATTGAACCAGGACCCCACATCCAGGACCTCGATAACCATGTTCAACCGGGACGTTATATCACGAACATGGGCTCTGATAAGGTGTTCAAGCATTATCTCGCTAAGCCCAGCGAGGCTCTGGATGGACGCCAAGTGACGGTGTCCACTGGCAGATGTCTGGGTGGAGGATCAGCTGTCAATTGCGAGTCGTCGTTCTATTCGCCAATTCGGTTCGGCTGACACTATGTAGTTATGATGTATACGCGCGCGTCCGGGTCCGACTTTGACGATTGGGAGAAGCTCGGGAATCCCGGATGGGGTTCGGCTGAGCTCATACCGCTCGCGCGGAAAGTACGTTTGTTTCGCTGCGGTTAAGCGAATTTGTTCTGATGGACATGTGCAGCTGGAAACGTATCAAGCTCATGGAAATGAGGATCTCTCCACACACGGCGATTTCGGGACCCATCCAGGTATCTTCCGGAGGACACAGAACTGACATTGGAGATCAGTTCCTGGCTATGGCTGCCAAGTATGATCCGGAACGTGGTTTTACAGACGACGCCAATGACTTCAAGAGTTGCAATGCATATGGAGTAAGTCTCGTTTGAGTTCCTCGTAGAGGAACTAACTGACATGTGTTCCTAGCGTTGGCAGAAGTGTGTACCTTGGACACGACATATGCGAACGATACTGACAGCTTTTGAAGGTACATCGGTCACGAGAGTGGCAAGCGCTCCGATGTCGCCAACTTTTACATTTACAGTCAAGCGAAGAACAAGAATCTTGTGGTCCTGACTGGGAAGAAGGTCAATCGGGTCATTTTCAAGAACCGTGTCGCCGAGGCTGTTGAATGTGTGGATGATGTCGCCTCTGAAGGATCGCCGAAGATTACGACCTACAAGGCTTCTCGTCTTGTTGTGCTGTCCGCTGGTGGATTCGGTTCCCCGTCGATTCTTGAACGGTGAGTCATACGTCGGTTGCTCGCGGTGGTATGGCTGATGCGTATCATACTAGGTCTGGGATTGGCGCTAAACATATCCTGGAGAAATGCGATATACAGCAGGTGGTTGATCTGCCTGGTGTCGGGGAGAACTATAATGGTGAGCAGTTTGGAAGGAGGTGATCTCTTAAGTTGACATCTTGACCTCCAGATCACAACCTGTTTTTACCTGCGTACCTCGTGGACGAGAAGTCGGACTCGTTGAAGGACATTTTCGAAGGAAATCAAGTGGCTATTAACGGTAAATTGCCCGGCGTCTTCAAGTTGTAATGTTTGATTGACGATTCATTAACAGGTCATTTGAAGATGTGGAAGCAAGGCGGTAGAGGAATGATGGCTCACAAGTAAGCAACTATTTGTACAGCTACAATCATTTCTAATAGTGCTTTTAGTGGTATCGATGCTGGTATCAAGATTCGCCCATCTGCCCAAGACATTTCTCAACTTGGTTCCGAGTTCCAAGCGCGCTGGAAGACCTACTACGAACCCGCGCCAGACAAGCCCCTTGTGTGGATTGGCCCTGCCGCCGCGTACCTCGGCATTACACCAGACGCCAATGGTCGTAAACTTTTCAGTCTTCTCTTCATCATGTCCTACCCAATATCCACCGGGCATGTGCACATCTCTTCTCACAACCCATATGCGCCTCTTGATTTCGACCCGGGTTTCCTGAAAGAGTGAGTTCCTCTCTTCAATCTTGAACGCGTGTCTGAGTGACGCTGTTAGCCATGCGGATGTGGTCGCGGCGAGATGGACGTACAAACAGTCGAGGGAGTATGCGCGCCGCATGCCTGCCTATCGTGGGGAGCACCTACCTGATCACCCCAAGTTCGCTGCAAACAGCGCGGCGGCGGGAAAGGAGGCTAACGGACCCGTCGATATCGGATCGGCCGCCATCAAGTACACGGACGAGGACGATCGTGCGATAGATACGTGGCTTCGCGCAACTGTTAGTACCACTTGGCATTCGGTAAGTGTGGCGCCAATTTATAGTCTCATGGCTTAACGGAGGTCTCGCTAGCTCGGCACCTGTTCTATGAAGCCGAGGGCGAAAATGGGAGTCGTTGACTCTCGTCTGAACGTGTACGGAGTGAAGAATTTGAAGGTTGCTGGTAAGCAAAGGCCGATGCGATACTCGTGTTGATTGTCTAACGAACTCGTAGATCTGAGTATCGCACCTTCCAACGTCGGCGCGAACACGTATAATACAGCTATGATTATTGGAGAGAAAGCTGCTGTCATCTTCGCTGCAGACCTTGGTATCAAATTGTAATCAAATATTCTGAATTTTCTTTGCGCGTTCCTTTTCAGTTGCGCGCCGTTAAGCTGACTAGATTTGCCTACGGTTGTCTCCAACAAGACGCTTGCCTCGTTCTGGTCTGTTCTGGTCCGTTCCTCAGAGGCATTACACCGGCAATCAACCTAGCTGTCGTGCATCGTTTCCGGTCAATTTGGCCGGTTCCAGTTGTTTCGTTGAATCAGAACCGTTCAGGACGGCCAAGGCGTTCGCGTGGCTCGGTGGTCCTCCCTGTAAGAGCATATACAATGTTCTTCTCGTTTGTTGAGTTGTGCCAAGGGTGAGTACTTGAGTAGCAACTTCTCCACTGACCCTAAACTAAACATAGCTTTATGAAACCGCCGACGTCGGAGCAGGCTAGCGCGACAACCGAGCAATACTCAAGCTGACAACACGTCTATCAATTACTCCTTCCTGAAGCAGCAAGATATCCATGACAGACTCTGGAATTGGCTCAATTAGAGGGCTAGCATCGTCTGGGAGGTATCTACTCGTCGATTGGCGACTGGACAGTGGCGGTAGGCCTGGGACTTCACTTCAACCACAAGTAACAGGGGCGTCTGTATGGTTCCCTGATCATCTCGGCCCTGTCCCTCTGAGGAACGTCCTCTTTAGCTCCTTCAAGTATCGCTCTTGAACTATAAAGGTTAGAGTTCAATGCATTCTCATTCATCCCATACTCCCTTTTGATCCCACTCTACGATGCCAGAAGGACATTGCGAGACTCCCGTGGTGCCTTTCTACATCAATGGCGAGTGGCGCTATCCCGACCTCTCCTCAGACGACGTCTTCGAAGTTCGAAATCCCTACACTGGCGACGTAGTCAGCAGATCGCGCTCTGCTACTGTGGACGATGCGAAAGAGGCGGTCGATGCGGCGCATACAGCGTATCTTTCTGGGAGAAGAGCGACATTTCATTGCGGCAGAGCATATTCTTGAAGGCAGCCGAGATCTTCTCTTCCGACGCCTTCAAGGAACGATGCAGAGAGGCGATAGAATCTGAAACAGCGGCGACGATAGATTGGTCTCTGTTCAACTGGTCTTTCTCCTCCAACTTTCTGCGCGCCTGTCTCTCCCTTTCAGGTGAACTAACTGGTGAGTATATGCCGAGTGCCTCTGGAGGGCACGTCATGATCCAACGGAGAGCTATGGGCGTCGTGTATGTACTCGCATGGCTCTTACCCTACGCGTTTTTGATGCATTTATTAGATTGTCTATTTCGCCCTGGAATGCGCCGTTGATTCTCTCTCTACGCGCCGTTGCTATTCCAATCATGTGTGGTAACAGCGTCGTCCTTAAGGCGTCAGAAATCAGCCCTCGAAGCCAGGCACTCGTGGTGGAAGTCTTTCATGAAGTGTGTTAAAACTCGAATGATTTCATCTTATCGCCAACTAAGTATCCGCAGGCCGGTTTACCTAAAGGCGTCCTCAACTTCATTACGACGTCTCGGGAAATGTCGCCCCATATAACAGGTAGCATTATCGCGCATCCGAAAGTCCGCATGATCAATGTATGTATTACAACTTGACTTGGACTAGTCTGACATTCCATCTAGTTTACGGGAAGCCATCGCGTCGGAAAGCTTATTGCGATGGAAGCCGCTAAATACCTCAAACCGTGTGTGGTGGAATGTGGGGGAAAGGCCCCGAGTGTTGTGAGTACTCATCGCGATAACTGGCAGGGGGACTGAACTACGCTCTTCAGGTCTTGAATGATGCGAACATTGCGCATGCTGCGAATGCCATCGTCTTTGAGGCGATGATGCATTCTGGGCAAGTCTGCATGAGCACGGAACGCGTGATTGTTCAGAGCGCAGTCGCTGATAAGCTTATATCGGCGGTGGTGGAGCTCGCGAGGAGTTTCACAGCAGGCGATCCTGCGCACCATAGATTGCCGCCACTCTTTTCCAAGGAGTCCGCCGACAGAGTGCGATGTATGATCAGGGAGGCTGTTGATGATGGCGCTGAGCTGCTCGTTGGAGATCCCAATCACGACTACTCCGAGTGCAGTGACAGCGTTGTGCAGCCGCATATCCTTTTGGGTGTGAACAGGGAGCTCGCACTATGGAAGGAGGAAACGTTTGCGCCAGGTAAGAAGGGTCGTTGATATGCCAGTGTTTTCATCTGACAGTGACATGTCCACAGTAACCGTTATCGCGATCTGCGACACCGTTGACGAGGCTGTCGACCTTGCGAACGACTCCGAGTACTCCCTCGCCGCAGCCGTGTGGACTGAAAATGTACATCAGGCTTTTGATGTGGCGTCAAGGATAAATTCGGGTCGGTCATGAGTCTTTTCTCCAAACTTCCATTCCATCTGACACTCGAAAGGTTTTACTAATGTTAATGGAGCGACATTGCATACCGAGCCGACCGTGCATGTCTTTGGTTTAGGGTCTGTCCATCCGCTTTCTAGTTTGTAGTCCAAATGCTGATTGATTTTCATGCAGTGGCGCTTCTGGTTATGGGCGCCTTGATGTAGAGCACTTTACGCACAAGCGCCGGGTGGTCTTTCATCCTCCCGTGTCTAGGTATATTGTAGATGTCTGAGGGAGTTGGCGAGGAGTACTTGGATGAAGATCGCGCGTCAACGTTTAGTACAACTTGTACTTGTAGCTATTTGTTTGAAATAGACCGATTAATCGTCATACCGCAAAGTGACATCAACGTCGTCGTTCAACGAGCGGATGCGAGCACAGTGCTTCGGCCCTGAGTGGCTGTTCTTTCAGTACCAGCATCCGTGAGTGCAGCTGCATCGTTTGATTCGCTTGGTTGAAGTTGACGGTTTTGCAAGACATGGAGCTCTGTTATGGATAGCTGAATATCACGGACTGCTGCCACGTGGAACACCGCTAACGCGGTGACACCGGTGTCAGTTTCTTAACACACAGAGATATTATTAGATCACCGTCATGCGTCGAGTATCTTCTATTTCCTTCTACACGTTTCTCTTAGTTTCTCAAGTTTTAGTACTTAAATCCAATTGTATTAGCTAGAATGTTATCTTACAACTTGCTTACAACAACCATCTGCACTACGTGCACCCACTCATAAGTCGAAACCGGCACCTGCTACGAAGCAGTGCCATTTCTATCGATTCGTGAGTCTCTCGGTGTCATCACACCGAACCTAACCAACATCATCAAAGGTAAAACTTTGATTCTCATTCGAGTACTCTAACTGCTACGTTACAGATACTCGACATCCTTAACACTGGTGGACACATTGGGAACGACATCTACGAGACTCGTTCCATTTGCAGCATCACTTTTTACGTACACACCCATTCGAATTGAATACTTGTCTTGTATTCGTCCGAATCTACTACACGGTCTACTCGAACTACCGATTACTTCTACTCTGAGCCAATACTATGTCAGGCTCCGGAACAGTTCCGAACGAACCGCCACCGCCTCGCTATCCTCGCAAACGAGCATCTGAGGTTTGGCGCACGGGACTCGGTGAAGACCGTACGAACGATCACCCACAACACTACCAGTATTCCAGTTGGAAAGAGATAAAGGCTCGTGTTCTAGGTGAAAACACGGCTGCTAAGCACGCTGCTGGTATACACGAAGACGCCTCCACTCATGCCTCTGATGCGACCGATTTCCCGGCATTCACCGACTACAGTACTGAAGTACCTGATCTCAGCAGTATCGACTTACGTTCAGTAACGGAGGAGGAGGTTGACATAGCCACTGCTCACCCCTATCAGTATCTCGTCGAAGAAAACAATGATTCGATCCTGGAACGAAGAGGAGACGCCTTGCAGATCCTTGAAGATCACGGAATGCTAGGCATCAACAATATCAGACATTGCTCCTCTAAACAGTATAAGAAGACCTTCGAACCCGAATTCCGTCAACTTGAAATCCTTTTCAGGAACATCGAAAGTGCGAACATTGAGGATTCCGACGGTCGACGTAAGGTTTATCGTCTTCAACAGTACGAGTTTGATGCACTAGCCGCTCGTTTAGTAAGACGGCGTCATTATGCATCGGAATCGCTTGCTTACTTTGGACGCGACAATATGCCAATCATCAAGTGGGGTCCTCACGGAGATGTAACTGCCTGGATGGAAATGATGGACTTCGAGCTGAACTGCGTATTGTTTATTGCCCTACTAGAGACCACGCTATATGAAATGGATTACTATCATGATTGGAGAACGGGGATGCCAAAAGGACCTACCATAGATGACAGTGACATGTTACCTGCGGAAGGGTTCTCCAACGGGCCCAAAGGCATGACCTGGGCCGATATGCGAAGACGATCCAGCGGCGTACCCTTCTACGGTGACAGTGCGAGTACTGCTGGACAGCAACGAAATGGAGGAATGTCAGGATTTGGCAGTAACTGGTTCTCACCTCTGCGAAGACCGGGGCAGCACAACCCTCGAGACTCCTTATTTGGAAGACGTCCTCCTGGACAGAAGGGAGGACCACCAAGCGGCGGAGATTCTAGCCATGGGTCAGACAAAGGTCCACCTCCGAACGAGCCTCCAAAAGGGCCAGGACGAAGAGGAAATCCAAATCCTGGTGATCCAGGCGACGACGGCAATGGTAACGGCAGAGGTCGAGGATCTCGTAACGGTCGTCCGAGTGGAGATCCTAACGCGTCTAATAACGGGAACACTAAGACCTATAAAGCACATCTTGACCCTAAATTCAAAATCTCAGACATACCGGGATGGGATGGCGACACGGATCATATCGTGAAATGGCTGCTGAAAGTCGACGATTTCTCTGACCTGAGTGAGCGCATGCGAATTCAGTTAGGGAAGTGGGTACCCAAACGATTCACGGACGCGGCGGACAGTTGGTACTATTCATTGCCAAGAGAAATCCGCACGAACGCTGAGGTCGACTGGGATTCCTTGCGCGACCTCATCACACAGTTCTGGATGAACCGTAAGTGGTGGGAACGTCAGAAGAAACGTGCGCGAAACTCGGCTTACCGAGAAAACGGTCACCGTTCAGAAACTCCGAGTCAATATTTCATTCGAAAACTTGACCTACTGAATGTCGCATTCGAATTGGATAATCTGGAAATCATTAGTGAGATTATGAATGGCGTACCAGACTCCTGGGAAACTATACTTAACACAGAAATGTATCAGAATCCATACGAGCTGCAAAGCAGTATTCGTTACCATGAGGAGACTCTACTTGGTCTAGCAACTCCGCGACGCTTTACCTCCTACAACGCATCAGCCGAACTCGAAGACAGAGAGAGAGAAGATGAATACTTACCAGTAGGCACTTCGACTCCTTCAGCACGAGTTCATCTCGTCGGCGCATCCTCTAAATTTCCTGAGCCTCAATTTCCAAAAGACGATTCGAACGTCACTCAGAAAGGACTCACTCCGAAAGCAAAAGGTGCTCGACCGTGTCGGCACTGTGGGAGTGAATTACACTGGGATCGGGAATATAAGCACCATAACAAAGGAATGAGAAATGCACGTACTCGTTTAGCTCACGCGGACACGGAGCTTTTAAATGCCATTGACGAGTACGATGCGTTGTACTACGCAGTGGCAGACGAACTCGAACAGTTGGGTTTTGAAGAGGCCCTTCAGATTAGCCAATCATCAGTCTTCCATGCGAGGACAGATCGAGAGACCCTGGAGGGCATCAACAAGGTCAAAACAGGAGAGACTCAAGAAGATCACGTACGTGAAAAGGAACTTGAGTCAGAACGAAAAGTGTACACCGCGACGACAGCGTGTAAACCCTTTTACGAGAAGCCGGCATTGAACCGACGCTCTAGAAGAAAGTTAGCCAAGGATATCACTAGAGTATTGCACGTCAAACGCGACTCACCGGGCAGCGATCCGGATAAACCTCTAGTTGAACTGGTTCAACTCAAAGCGCGACCGTCTGGATGCACGTTCCTGGGCAGTACTTCTACTGAGTCCGAAGCACGCGTAAACGGACGCGATCTTATCAAGGTAGTCGTCGACTCTGGATCCGATATCACGTTAATCTCCAGCACGTCATTGAAAGGATTAGCGTCCTCACCGAGGGTCAAAATCAGCCAGGAGGTAAATCTAATTCAAGTGAACTGGTCAGACATCAATTTCAGGATACGTAAATATCAACCTCACCTTTGATACTGACGACGGTCCTGTACAGATGAATGTTGACGCCTGTGTTGTGAAAGGCATGTCGACACCGTTCATTCTGGGAAATGACTTCGCAGATCAATACTCCATATCGATCATTCGAAGGGGGGAAGAACATATCTATCATTTGCTGATACAGGACGTGAACTTGAGGTGCAAAATTCGGTTTCGCCATCCTTAACCGATCTTAACGGCAACGTGTTCCATGTTCTAGCGAGAGAAACAAAGTCTCCTGCTGTACGAAGACTACAAGCGCATAGAAAAGCGAAGAAACGTCGACAGAGATTGCAGAGAGGCGCTATACGCGGAGAAGTCAGGCGAAAGAGCGCATCGTCATTGCACCAGAAACTTGCAGGCACGTAGCGGTTGACGTCCAAATACCGCGACCCAAGAAAGTCTGTTCGTAGAACGAATGATGAAGGAGAATTCTAATGGTCAGCAAATCTACGGCTCACCAGATGTACTTATCTCACGCGATTCTCTATCCATTCCTATATCCAACTTTTCTGACGCGCCTGTCATCATTTCCGTAGGCGAGGTACTTGGACACGCACATAATCCGCGCAATTGGCTCGATCGTCCTAGCCGGAATCCATTCGAAGCGCAAAAGCGTGAAGCCTATGCACAGTTCATCAGGAATATGGTGACCGAGAGAGGACAAGGCGTTAAGGACAATACAGCCACATCGGATCAAACCCTTAGCGCGGGATCGGCAGCAATAACGTCGTCCTCGGAAATTACTTCCAAGGCACATCGCAATGCCACCTCACCCGATGACCCTGTCGCGGAGAATCCTGTTGAAGGAGGTCCAAAGACAGCGGAAGTACCACCTGATCCAACTACTCGTTCTGATTTCCTTGGATCTGTCGGGATTTCACCGACCTTGAACTCTGAACAGCGGCTAGCTCTAGAAAACGTGTTACTCAGTAATCAAGACGCATTCGGTCTCGACGGACGACTGGGCAACCACGACACGCAGGTAGAAATAACCCTGAAACCGAACGCTGAACCCATTTCGCTTCCACCATTTCCAGCATCTCCACTTAACCGTGAAGTAATGGATAAACAAATGGATTCATGGATCAAGCTCGGGGTCATTGAACCCTCTACGAGTCCATGGGGAGCACCCGGGTTCATCACCTACCAAAACGGTAAGCCCCGTATGGTTATCGACTTCCGTAGATTGAACGCTATGGTAGTGCCGGATGAATTTCCACTACCTCGTCAAGAAGACATAACGCAAGCCTTAGCCGGCGCGCAGTGGCTTACAACGCTAGACGCGCTATCAGGATTCACTCAACTGACTGTTCACCCTGATTCAAGACCACCACTCGCTTTTCGGACACATCGCGGTCTTTGGCAGTTCGCGCGAATGCCGTTCGGGTACAGAAACGGACCGAGCGTGTTTCAACGCGTTATGCAGAAGGTACTCGCTCCATTTCTTTGGATTTTCGCACTTGTTTACATCGACGATGTAGTAATCTTCTCACTGACCTTCGAAGAACATCTAAACCACGTCGACTGGGCACCACAAAAGTGCCGTGGCAGGGGACGTGAGGGGACGTGCTACCGTGCACGCTACCGTGGCCGTTACCGTGGCCGCAGCCGCGACCGTCCAAGAGTGCCGTGCATGGACCCTGACTTTCGTAGATCACCGTGCTAAAAAGCGTTACGGATGCCTTGTCACACCGTGCCTTGCAGTGTTACCCTGCCTTGTCACACGGTGACAGGCACGCGTAACGTCGCAGGCATCGCGTCTTGACTCTCATCCGTCACCATCTATCAAAGGTTATCCACCACCACCACCATCTATCACGACACGTATACCTCCAAAATGAATATATCTGGTTTCCCTACCTTCGGTGTATCTGGCAATCTCCTATCGCGTTCGCAAGCGTATTTGCTAGCGCTGTCGTGGGCGCGTTCGCAGGTGTATTTTCTAGCGCATTCTCAGGCGCGTTCTCAGGCGCATTCTCAGGTGCATTCGCAGGCGTATTCTCTAGCGCGTTCGCAGGCGTATTTCCTGGAGCATTCCCAGGCGCGTTCCCAGGCGTATGTCCTAGCACGTCCGTAGGCGTATTTCTAGGTGCTTTCGCCGGTAAATATCCGTACATATCCGTGGGCGCAGTCATTAATAGAGAGAGGGCAGGTACATCTGGCATGACTATGGCCGCGGTCAACTGTTCCGATTCAGAAGTTCCACCTTGTGTTCTATCACGATGCTGGGCAATACTGTGCTTACCAGCTACATGAAACGGGACTATCTGTTGATCTGTTAGCTCCCAAGTGATGACATCGTCGAGGTGAACTTCCTCGTCTTCTCGCGAACGATGCTAATATGACTCCGGTTCCAAGAACGCGCTGAGATGACAAGATTTTAGCAGACGAGCGGCATGGGTATTAAGACGAACATACAGCGAAATCTCTGTGTTGCTAGTGAAGGGAAACATGACGGTAAGAGGGAAAGAAGGAATGGGGAGTACAAACTGACATTCATCCACAGATCGAATTCAGGTCCCCGCCGGACGAATATTCCGGTGTGTAAGATGTGTTCTGGGTGCCCAAACGTTGCCTTGACTTCCTTGTAAGTCCGACTCTTCGAGATGTACCGTGGCGCAGTCCACAGAACGGTATGCTCTTCTCCAGACCTTGATCTTAACCTTGTTTTTGACTTTGTGTAACAGTATACAATGTGAGCCAACCTTCATTGCATCAGTTACCGAGTTCGCCCTGCGGCCCAGTCAAGTCCATTACTAATGGCTGCTAAAGACTTGCACTTGTTTCGCGAAATACAACGAACATTCCCGAGGTTGTGTTCGACACTGAGTAAGTACCTCTCTCCAACTGTCATCGTCGGACTTGTTCTAGATATGTGATATACCCCTCTGCCTCCACCACTGCTGTTACGTCTCTCTGGTGTTCCGTGTTGTCCCTTTCGACGATGGCGTTGACTTGTTTGAGGAAGTACAGGTCTCCAGATACTTCTCGCCACGTCGGCGCCATGTCTGTTATGCCCCGTGTTCGTAAGTGCCCTTTGCTCTTGCCCTGAACATTCTCTGACAATTTTCTCTTGATTTAGAACGACGTCTACTGTCGCACTCGTACGTGCTTTCTCACTGACTTGTAGGTCTTGTTCTCGGATTCTGCACTCGATTCGCGGGCTTAAGTGCTACGAACTAGAGGCAGCACGGTACATCACTGTGACTCGCGCGAGATGCACTGATTCGCCCCTTTAGCTGTCCGTGTGCTGCGCCGCAAGAAGAGTATCCTTAAAGCAGGGAAGGAGGAAGAAGCGGGAAAAGAAGGCATAGCAGAGATGACATGTGTACTGCTAGGGTATCATGGAGACGATTGAAGTAG
>JADNRX010000455.1:0-41456 GCA_015501595.1 Hymenopellis radicata
GCAAAGTCGAGGGAGACGAGGGCTTCGAGGATGGTTCTTTGGAAGGCCTGCGTGGCACGTGGACTCGCAGGCGGCTGCGCGTGGAACGGGAATGGCTGATGCATAATGCGATCAGTAGCGATAGCAGGTCATCTATTTGTTCTTCTGAAGCGCGGTTTGGTCCGCAGAGCCGTCGAGAGTAAGGTGCGACAGCATAGTGGCATGCGCGCTTAACATCTGCAGAAGCCCTTGCAAGGCCTGAACGGGAACAGGCATAGGGATCTGAGTATGCATGAACATCCGACACGTTCCAAACCGTCAAAATAAACCGACTGGAACATGCTGAACCACGTGAAGTACTGCGCGTCCTGGAACTCCTTGAGCGTGAGATGGATGGAGCGAGGTCTGCAGAGCGGAGTCTGTCGCCGATGCGCTTGGCCAGATCCAACAGCTCACGTTCACGGGCGAGGCATACAAGAGTATCAGCATCGTCCGTGGTAATATGAGACATTTGGCTTCTTGGGCAGAACAAAGAATCAATCTAGTAGTTACTTGGAGTTACAAGGCTTACGAGGTACCTGAGCGAGAGGACAGACGCTGGCGATGGTGGTGGCCTGAGAGAAACCTGGATGGCGTGAGACGTTGGATACGTTACTGACCATTAAGCTCATGTCACGTTGATGATGTTGTGTTAGAGCGGGGGAGAGCAATTCTGTGAACGGTCATTCCTTGGGCAGAGCGGCGACCTTGGACATGTTTAAGAAAAGACGTTCAAAGACGACATTAGAGTTCCACGGGCACAGGCAGGAAAGACAGATTGAGGTGACTAGAAATTACATAGACCTTGGAGAATAAGAGCGACCTCTGTTCGTGAGGTTACTTACATAAACCTTATACGCTTTAGAAGTGCGGGGTAGGCAGAGAGATCTTGAAGCTAACAAGGAGGGTAGTAGACAATGTGAGCGCCCCGTAGGAAAGAGAACATATGCATGAATGTTGTTGCGTCGTTGGTGAGCTGAAAGGATTGTAACCCTAAGTAACCCGCGACACGATCATTCTCTCCTCTCCCTCTTACGACAACGATGCAATAATGTCGAGCTCTAAATTCCCCGCCACGTCCATCGGACGCAGTTCCTGCCGCCAAATTGCCTCCTTATCCGTCGAGGACCCGCTTTCTACCACCAACGACAGCGACAACGAACTATGTGCCGTACACGCCTGTAGTGACTACTGGAAATTCGGCGACCTGATCCGTGCAGAGCGTGA
Organism: Hymenopellis radicata; assembly: GCA_015501595.1. Classification (NCBI taxonomy): domain Eukaryota; kingdom Fungi; phylum Basidiomycota; class Agaricomycetes; order Agaricales; family Physalacriaceae; genus Hymenopellis; species Hymenopellis radicata. Next base: position 1,246 of record JADNRX010000455.1, read on the forward strand.
ATGTCACCTCCGGGGCGGGACGAGAAGGCATTATTAATGGCCCTCACGGTCAGCAGGCGCGTCGCTTTGCACAAACGCAACGCACTGGTGCGCACTACGAGCTCTGAAGGAAAGTGAGCCAGTAGAGCTGCTGCCTTGGCCCATCTACGTGTTCAAAGCATTCATGACGAGGATGTAACGTACGTACTACTCTATTTTGTTTTCTGATGACTGCTGAAGGGCGTATTAGATTTAGCCTCCCATTTGTTGCACTTGCTTGCAGAGCTCACGATCGACGACCGGCACTTTCATTGGAGCTGGATGCCCGTCTGGCGGCTTTGCTCCCTTCATACCATCACCCAAAAGAGCAACTACCGGGTGGACTCCGACGCAAACCTGCAGCGCACGCACTACACCTTTTTCTGTACGCCTGATTGGTTGAAGCTGATGTCCGACCTACACCCATGCAGCGTGGGCATATCAGTGGGAAGATCCAGCGTTAAGCGCCAGCTTCTATCTTGATCCCCACAGCCATGGCATTCGTGGACGACAGCCCACAGTCGCCGGTGCAGATTTTCTATGACAAGATCAAGGAAGTCGCTGGTGAAGAGTACGGGGCTCTTTGTCAACTCAAGATCAAAGTACGAGGTTTATCCGTCAGTGCGGTCACGATTAATCAGTGCTTCTGACAGGGAAAACAGTCCCAGGACTACGAAGAGCACTTTCAGCAGCAGCGCCATGCCGCCGAGACTGCCACGGATTCGAATCCTGAACTCTGCCACAAGTGGTACATAAATATGAGTAAAATACTTCGGGAAGTCGACGACGAGCTCTCCGTCTTCCCGAAAGGACGTGGATTTTATTTTCTGGACCTTGGGTACTTGGCATTTCTGAGATCATCTTGAATCGGGCTAATCGTCATGCAGATGTTCTCCTGGGGGATTTGCTCGATATATTTTCTGGTCGAACGGGTTTGCGAGAGGTACCGGCGTATCACTTCCGCCACAGCAAGGCGGACATAAGAACCTTCTTGAGGGGAAGTATCTGCGCCGCTTGACACTCGTCGAAGCCGATATGACCATGTTCAACTTGACACCCGACAAACCTTCCCTGCTCCGTGACTCCCTCCCAATGGAACCTGTTCCCTCTTGCATCAGCAGCAGACAATTCGAGTTTGTCATCTGCGATGCCCATCCCATTCGGACTGGCGCTATCGCTCCTCCGCCATTGCTATCGCAGCGATTACTTCTCTCTCAGTTCGTCATGGCCCTTGAGCGCGTCGAACTTGGGGAACGATTATAGTCAAGTTGACGCACCCCGAACAGCTGTATACCGCGCAATACATGTATATGTTCGACCGGGTGTCGGATGGGCAGGTTTCCGTCAAGAAGCCGGAGACGATGCACGGGACGCGCGGGTCGTTTTATCTTGTCGCGAAGAATGTCGGGGGGACGGATGAGTCGCGAGCGTATTTGGAGACGTACCTCGAAGAGTTGCGACGACTCTGGTGGGAGATTAGCAGGGTGGGTGCGAGGGCTTTGATGTATGGGGATATGAACTTTGTGGCGCCTCTGGAGACGCTGATACGCCCGGAGGTTTTAGCAAGGATTGTTGAGCTTGGAGAGCCGGTGTGGAGTGTGCAGCTCCGGCATTTGGAGCGTTTGGATCTGAAGCTGGCATTGGCAAAGCGTGGAAGGCATGCCGAAGAATAAAATCATCTCTGTAGTACACCGATGTTGTTTGCTTGAATGATGTTGCGCTATCGATGGAAGGTTTGGAGATCGACAATTCCAGACAATCATGGTCTGTCTGCAGGTCTACCTATAACAACCCTCTTACAACTTTTACTTCCTTTGAATGTCTTTCACACAAGTGCTTCTACTTGAGATGAGAAGGTTCTCAACATCCCTTAGTAAGTAAGAATGAAGAGAGTGAGCCAAATCTCCCAGTCAACACAACACAATGTGAAATATATGTACAAGGTGGGTAAATACTCCCAATTGTAAATAGATGATACTACTTACTCTCCTCAAATGATAGAATTATCACAACTCTAGCTCTAAGTAAATCAATCTACTCACTAAACCCTCCCATACTCCTCACACCCTCCACAACCCGCCGATACTCCCTGACCAGCTCAGCAACATCCCTCAGCCTAAGATCTGAGCCATCCGAGGCGCACTCCAAAAACCGCTTCTTCGGAGGAGCAAGATTCAGCTTTGGCCGCGCAGTAACCGGGGTTACTGGCGAAGGCGAGCGGGGTATCGGAAGAGTCGCAGACTACCTCGCAGTTGTCAGTCAATCGATCGACAAAGAAAATTAAACCAACCTTCTTCCCAGTGATCCCCGACAATCTATCCGACAGGCTCTTCCTCCCAGCTACCTTCTTCCCCTTCGAATTCTTCATCATGCTCTCGAAACTCCTTATACTCCTCGCATCCCGCCCGTCATACTCAGCCTCGTCTTCGTCCTCGTCGTCCTCATCTCCCTCACCACCGTCCTCCGAATCGTCATCCTGGTCCTCACTCGCCGAATACTCCCCATCCGTCGTGCCGCCTCGCGTCGTCGCCCGACTCACAGGCCGCATTTCCTCCTCCTTCTCCTTCTCGGCTCCTCCAGGCAGAATGCTCTTGATGGAAAACACGCTCTCCCGTCTCAACATCCCCCTCACCATGCTGCCTTCACCCACAGTCGGGCCGTCGGGTAAGAGGGACCGCAGCATCCCAAAGCTCCCGCTGAGAACCTTGTTCGCTGATCCCGCCAGAGCATCCACCTGTTCCCGTAGCACGGCGGAGGAGACACTGGCCGCACGTGAACGAGGCGGCGACGGCGAAGACGATGTGATGTTGACGAGGGGCGGAGCGGAAATGACACTTGTTCCAAGTCCTAAACTGCCGAGATCGACGTTCTCCAAAAACTCGACGACAGCGAGTAAGTTGACCAGGCAGTAGCGCATCTCGCCGTCATCGTCGGGGGCAAGAAACGTTGAGTGAACAGAACGTGAGAGACGAGTCGCGGGGGATTGGCGCGTACAACACAGAAGATGAGAAATGGGAAAAGGATGTCAAGGGAGACGTCGGTTTGAGCGGTCTTCGCGGTAGGCACCTCAGGTTCTGGTTCTTCCGTCACAGTAGACTCGACCATCATCTCGGGAGCTTTCGTCTCTCCGCCCAACACCTCACCCTCCCTCCTCAACCGTACTGGAGGCAGCTTGACTAGACCATCCACGATGGCCTTGTGTGTTTCCACCATCAGCCGCGCCTTTTCCTTTGGCGTATATGCTCCCTCCAACCGTATCAAGCACTCTCCACAAGTCTTGACCACATCCTCCACCTCGTCATTCTGACCTTCAAAAACCAAGTCTAGATGCCCAATGTCAGATCCAACACATTCAGTGCTGCGACACGACTCGCCAACGCCTCGTCATGCTGCGCATCGGCGCATTCTGGCGGTCGGAATAGGCGGTCATAAAACACGCCACAGACCGCCTTTTCCACTAAATCCACAACACTTGGACCGGCATCCTCAACCTCGCCGTATAGATCCTGCACCATCTCGCTTAGCACGTCCGCGCTGTACTCTACGTCCTGGACCATGTGCTTGCCCTTGTCCTGAGCAAACGGCAAGAAACTGGCACTAAATGTTTGTACTCGCTCGAGCACCCACGGCGGCGCGTCGGATAGTCCCGCGTCAGATTTGAGCGCAGTCAATATGCGACTGGCAATGTCATCAAAGACCAGTCGTTTGTCGACCGTAACTGCACTGATAACGGTTGTCGTCTCCAAGTCAAGACTTGAGACTGACGGTGCGGGAGAGTGTGTAGGTGTTGGCACTTTATTGAAAAGAGAAGCAAAGGGATTGGCTAAGCGGGACACATTTGTCTGAGGCTGTGGCCGTGGTGGGAGGGGCGGTTTCCGGGCTGGCGACGAGGTAGACGCAGAGGAATGAAGGGTCAAGGATATCACAGTAGAGGTAGGAAATTGATATGAGGGGAACAAATGTGTAGGTGGTAGCGCAGGAATTGGAGGGAGGTCGGTAGGGCTGCTCTGGAATCGCGGTGAGGCGGGATGTAATGATGATTGAAAGGTCAATGTTGCTCTGAACAGGAACTGTTAGATGGGTGAATTGTAAAGATTGCTATCCATACCCTGGACCTTCGCCATTCGATGACAGAGTACCACGAATGCCGGACAATGTTATCACTGCGACCGGCGCATCCCTCTTCGCGCCAACATCTCCGAATAGAATATGGTCTTTGACGAGGGCAGGCGTTATTTTATCCTTATCGTCGGAGACCTCCAGCGGAAGTATTAACGTTGGCTATCTCGTCGTTAGCATTCCATCAAATACGCCACGCTGAAAACACCTTATTCTCGCTCGTCAACGCGGCCCACACGTCCCGCCACTCTTCATCACCATATCCAACCTCAATCAGGCGCTCGACCATCGCCCGCCCAGTCGAGCCCGCGTCGACACCGGCCTGCATCATCTGCAGTCGATCCGCCGCGCCCAATCCCGACCCACTGTTGCCGCCATTGATACTGCCTTCTCTGCCCTCCACGGAGGTGACATTCACGCTCTGCACGGTCCCGGTCGTCGAACTTCCAGTAGTCACGACACGCTGCCTGGGCGTGTACGGTACATAGTTCGTTGTCGCTGCCGTTGGTGTGATGGAGAGCGGGTCTTCGGTAGATGTGGATGCAATTTGGCGGCCAGAGCTGCGTCCGATGGACGTCGCGGGGAATTTGGAGCTCGACATTATTGCATCGTCGTCGTAGGAGGGAGAGGGGTCGGACCGAGATGATCGTGTTGCTGGCTTGGGTTAGGGTTACCGTCAGCATACAGTAACATGGAACTTGAAGCTTGTCTACTTATTGACTTCACTTTCTCATTTGGTCTGGAATTGTCAATCTCTAAACCTTCCATCGATATCGCAATGCACCCGCCTTGTGAGTCGAAGAACATCATCCAAACAGACGATATCAAAAGCTTCGGTATGCTAGTACTACAGAAAAAAGGGATTTATTCTTCGGCATGCCTTCCACGCTTTGCCAGCTTCATATCCAAACGCTCCAACTGCCGGAGCTGCACACTCCAGACCGGCCTTCCGAGCTCAACAATCATTGCCAAAACCTCTGGGCGAATCATCGTCTCCAGAGGCGCAACAAAATTCATATCTTCCTCCTGCTTCAAAGACCTTGCCCCCTCCCCACTAATCTCCCACCAGAGTCGTCGCAACCCCTCGAGGTACGTCTCCAAATACGCTCCTCCCGACTTTCTTCGCGACGAGATAAAACGACGCCCGGCGCGTCCCACGCATCGCCTCAGGCTTCTTGACGGAAACCTGTCCATCCGACACCCGGTCGAACATGTACATGTATTGCGCCGTATACAGTCGTTCAGGGTGCGTTAACCGGATGACGATTGTTCCCCCGAGTTCAACGCGCTCAAAAGCCATAACGGTCTGGGAAAGGAGTAGGCGCTGGTATCCCAACGGCGAGAAGGCGACATTCGGACGGGAGGGGCATCGCTAGGATGGGCATCGGAGATGACAAACTCGAATTGTCGGCTGCTGATGCAAGAGGGTACAGGCTCCATGGGGAGGGAGTCACGGAACAGGGAAGGTTCGTTGGGTGCCAGGTTGAACATGGTCATATCGGCTTCAACGAGTGTCAAGCGGCGCAAGTACTTCCCCTCAACAAGGTTCTTATGTCCACCTTGCTGTGGAGGAAGTGATACGCTGGTACCTCTCGCAAGCCAATTTGACCAGAAAATATATCGCGCAAATCCTCCAGGAGAACATCTGCACGGCGATCAGCCCGAAGCATGATCTCAGAAATGTCAAGTAAGTACCCAAGCTCCAGAAAATGGAATCCGCGGCCTTTCGGGAAGACGGAGAGCTCTTCGTCGACTTCCCGAAGTATTTTGCTCATATTTATGTACCACGTATAACCTGAATCCTGAGCAGTCCGATCGGCGGCGTGGCGCTGCCACTGAAAGTGTTCTTCGTTGTCCTGAGACTGTTTTTTCTGTAAGACGCACTAATTAATCATGACCGCATTCATTTATAAACCGCGTACTTTGATCTTGAGTCGACCGAGAGCATTGTACTCTTCACCAGCCACTTCCTCGATCTTCTCATAGATAATCTTTTTGGGTGACTGTTGATTGTCCTCAACGAATGCCATGACTGTGGGGATCAAGATGGAAGCTGGCGCTTAACAGTGGATCTTCCCACTGATATGACCACGCTGCATGGGTGTAGGTCGGAAATGAGCTTCAGCCAATCAAAGAACAACGAAGATGCAGTAACTGGTCACCCGGTGCGCGTGTCCCGCGCCTCTTGCAACCGGTAGTCAGTAAAGCACAACATAGATGGAAGATTTGGAGAACGAAAATTCCAGATCAATTGAGAAAGTGAAGTACCTGTCATTGAACAAGCTTCAAGTTGTCCTCTTCACGTGGATGCTCAAGTTGAAGCCTGCAAGGCTAACCTGAACCGGCGACACGATCATTTCTACTAGTACTACTCTCCAAGTATCACTAGCGTTGTAGCCTGGTGAGTATCACAAACTTACGTGCAGGCAACAGGTACTACCCCGCCTTGTGAGTGGAAGAACATCATCCAAGCAGACGATATCAAAAGCTTCGGTATGCTGGTACTACAGAAAAACGGATTTATTCTTCGGCATGCCTCAGTCCACGCTTTGCCAGCTTCAGATCCAAACGCTCCAAATGCCGGAGCTGCACACTCCACACCGGCCCTCCAAGCTCAATAATCCTCGCCAAAACCTCTGGGCGTATCATCGTCTCCAGCGGCGCCACAAAATTCATATCCCCATACATCAAAGCCCTCGCACCCTCCCTGCTAATCTCCCACCAGAGTCGTCTCAACTCCTCGAGGTACGTCTCCAAATACGCTCGCGACTCCGCCGTCCCCCCGACATTCTTCGCGACGAGATAAAACGACCCGCGCGTCCCGTGCATCGTCTCCGGCTTCTTGACTGAAACCTGCCCATCTGACACTCGGTCAAACATGTACATGTATTGCGCGGTGTCAAGTCGTTCGGGGTGCGAGAATCGGATGATAATCGTGCCCCCAGGTTTGACGCGCTCAAACGCCATGACGAGCTGAGAGAGAAGTAATCGCTGCGATATCAATGGCGGAGGGATATCGCGAGTCGGAACGGGATGGGCATCGCAGAGGACAAACTCAAATCGTTTGCTGCTAATGCAGGAGGGAATAGGTTCCATGGGGAAGGAGTCACGGAACAGGGAAGGTTTGTCGGGTGTCAAGTTGAACATGGTCATATCGGCTTCGAGGAGTGTTAAGCGGCGCAGATACTTCCCCTCAAGAAGGTAGTCTCTCCTAGCCAGCCAACGATACACATGACGGCGAGCGAGTATGTGTATGTAGTCTGTTTTTAATCGCGCCTGCCTTGTATGGGGAACCCGGTGATTATGTCACCTGCCTCATTCGGTAGGAGTTTCCCATGTACTTGCTAGGCAGTGAACTTCGACGGGAGTGTGTTCTTCTTTGAAAATTTATGCCCATTGGATATATACTATCTTATCTCAAGCTGTGTTACAGTTTTCGGGGGGTTCTAGGGCTTGTGGGGCAGCTCGGTGTGCAACATTTTGAGGAGCCTTCGGCAACTTCCGTGGCTCCGGCACGAAGCCGAGCATTATCGTTGCACGGTTTTCAGATGCTCACTGCCACCGGGAAATTTTTTGGGGGGTTGCAATGGTAAATTAGGACACAACTAAGTTACATTGACCCAACATAACACGTAGGCTGAGGTGAGGAGGCTTTGGCCCCGCAAATTAGCCTCCTACCAAATGAGGCAGGTGACATAATCACTGGGTTCCCCATACAAGGCAGGCGCGATTAAAACAGGACTATCAAGAAGGTTCTTATGTCCGCCTTGCTGTGGCGGAAGTGATACGCCGGTACCTCTCGCAAGCCAATTTGACCAGAAAATATATCGCGCAAATCCTCCGGGAGAACATCTGCACGGTGATCAGCCCTCGGAAGCAAGATGATCTCAGAAATGCCAAGTACCCAAGATCCAGAAAATAAAATCCACGGCCTTTCGGAAAGACAGAGAGCTCGTCGTCAACTTCCCGAAGTATTTTGCTCATACTTATGTACCACTTGTGGCAGAGTTCAGGATTTGAATCCTGAGCAGTCTCGGCGGCGTGGCGCTGCCACTGAAAGTGTTCTTCGTAGTCCTGAGAGTCGCAGCCCTGTAAGCAGCACTGATAAATCGTGACCGCGTTCGTTTATAAACCGCGTACTTTGATCTTGAGTCGACAGAGAGCATTGTATTCTTCACCAGCCACTTCCTTGATCTTGTCATAGAAAATCTGTACGGGCGACTGTTGATTGTCCTCAACGAATGCCATGACTGTGGGAGCCAAGATAGAAGCTGGCGCTTAACGCTGGATCTTCCCACTGATATATGACCACGCTGCATGGGTGTAGGTCGGACATGAGCTTCAGCCAATCACATAGAAAGACAAGAACAACGAAGATATATAAAATCATGGTCAACTGCGCATGTGTAGCCCTCCTGCAAACGGTAGTCAGTAAAGTCCAACATAGATGGAAAGTTTGTAGAACGAAAATTCCAGACCGAATGAGAAAGTGAGTTGACAAGCTTCAAGTTGTCGTCTTTGGCACGTGGATGCTCACTGTTTGGTCCCTAACACACGATCATCTCTACTCTCCCTCTTCTAAATACGACGAGGATGCAATACTGTCGACTCTAAACTCCCCGGCACTTCTCTCGGACGCAGCTCTGGCCGCCAAATTCCATTCCAATCCACCGAGGACCCACAGCGACAACGAACCTATGTGCTGTAGAGCGTGTCGTGCCACTGACCACGGCGGAAGCCCGACGACCAGATCCGTGCAGGGCGCGAATGTCGCCTCTGAGGCTGGAACAGAGGACACAGTACTATCAACGGAGGCTACGCCGAATCGATGGTAGGCGCAGCAGATGGTACACGTGGGCTCGACTGGGCGGCCGGGTTGATTGAGGTTGGACATGATGATGAGTGGCGGGACGTGTGCCAGTGAGCCGCGTTGATCGGCGAGAATTAGAGTAAGGTGCATTTAGTATGGTGTATCTGATGGAATACTGACGACAGGATAGTTACCGCACGACGATATTATACCTGCTCTCGTCGATTTTCCTCTTCTGTTTTGGGCCTTTTTGTGCGGAAAAGGCCACGCCGGCATCCGTGGTACTTTGCCGTCGAACGGCCAGGGTTCGACGAGGCATGGACGCCAACTTGTCGCGTATCTAACAGATTTATACAGTTACTCTAGCAATCGTCATCGTCCTTTCCTGTTCATTCGTCCTAACTACATACACCCAGCAAGGACGCGGCGCTCTGCGTCTCCCAATCCAGCCTATATGAACAATTATTCTGCTGCGTCTGTACGCCTGATTGGTTGAAGCTGATGTCCGACCTACACCCATGCAGCGAGGCGATAGTATCAGTGGGAAGATCCAGTCAACCCGCGTTAAGCGCCCGCTTCCATCTTGATACCTACACCCATGGCATTCCTCGACGACCGTGCAAAGTCGCCATTGGAGATTTTCTATGACCAGATCAGGGAGATCGCTGGTGAAGAGTACGATTCTCTTTGTCGACTCAAGATCAAAGTACGTGCTTTCTCCGTCGTCAATGCGGCGGTCGCGATTAATCAGTGCTGGATCCTTACAGGGCAAAAAGTCTCAGGACTACGAAGAACACTTTCAGCAGCAGCGCCACACCGCCGAGACTGCTCAAGATTCAGATCCTAGCCTCTGTTATACGTGGTACATCAAGACGAGCTATATCCTTCAAGAAGTCGACAACGAGCTCTCTGTCTTCCCAAAGGGCCGGGGATTCCATTTTCTGGAGCTTGGGTACTTACTTGACATTTCTGAGATCTTGCTTCGGGCTGATCGCCGTGCAGCTGTTCTCCAGGAGGATTTGCGCGATATATTTTCTGGTCAAATTGGCTTGCGAGAGGTACCGGCGTATCGCTTCCGCCACAGCAAGGCGGGCATAAGAACCTTATTGAGGGGAAGTATCTGCGCCGCTTGACACTCGTCCAAGCCGATATGACCATGTTCAACCTGGCACCCAACGAACCTTCCCTGTTCCGTGACTCCCTCCCGCTGGCACCTGTACCCTCTTGCATCAGCAGTCGACAATTCGAATTTGTCATCTGCGATGCCCATCCCGTCCCCACTGTCGTCTTCTCGCCATTATTATACCAGCGACTACTCCTTTCCCAGCTCGTTATGGCTTTTGAGCGCGTTGAACTCGGGGGAACAATCATTATACGGTTGACGCACCCTGAACGACTGTATACCGCGCAATACATGTACATGTTCGACCAGGTGTCGGATGGGCAGGTCTTTGTGAAGAAGCCGGAGACGATGCACGGGACGCGGGGATCGTTTTATCTTGTCGCGAAGAATGTTGGCGGGACGGAGCAGTCGAGAGGGTATTTGCGGCTGTACCTTGAGAAGTTGCGACGGCTCTGGTGGGAGATTAGTAGGGAGGGTGCGAGGGTTTTGATGTATGGGGATATGAACTTTGTTGCGCCGCTGGAGACTATGATACGCCCCGAGGTTTTAGCACGGATTGTTGAGCTCGGAAGGCCGGTGTGGAGCGTACAGCTCCGGCATTTGGAGCGTTTGGATGTGAGGCTGGCAAAGCATGGAAGGCATGCCGAAGAATAAAATCACCTCTGTCCCTTTGTTCTGTAGCATACCAAGGCTTTTGATATCGTCTGCTTCGATGATGTTCTTCGACCCATGGCACGCCGGTTGCAGTTCTTGTCGATTGAGGTAGTACCTGTTGCCTACACGTAGGTTTGCGATACTCACCAGGCTACAACGCTAGTGATTCGAATTCCCCCCTCAGACAATATCCCTCACCTGCGAATTAGTTCCACTCAGACCCGCAGCAATAAGTCTTTGATGGGCGTAACGAGGAGGAACAGGCGACACTTTCTTAACGAGGTTGCCAGACAAAATGAAGCACAGATGGAATACGACGTACCCATGGTTAGCCCATGGTACACGTTTGTGCGTGATTAGGTGTTCCGGCTATGCCGCCTTGGACTGTTTATAGTTTTCATGCATCGCACAATGCACAACAGGGCAGGAGGGGCCTCAATAACGTCGCATTAGTAAAGTATAGTAAAGGCTCGAGCGTAGTATCAATAGACAATCCTTAACGTTTCCCTCCTCTTCCTCCAATAAGCATTCAAGTTCATGAAATTGCGTTTCTCGGGCACAACCCACTCAATGCCAATCCGATCGAAAAGTCCCTGCTCCGTCAAAAGCCTCTCCTCCTCCATGAGCACCCACTGGCCCGTAAACGGCTCCTTGGACTGCTTCCGCCTCTTCGGAACCGGCGGCGGCTCCGCGCCCTCTTCCCACTTCCAGAGTCCATACTCATTAAGGAGCAGCCCGCTCCTCGCCGCCGCGATAGTGCAATGCTGCAAAAACTCGTCATCACCTGTGAGTGCGAGAAAGGCGGCCCCGTAGGACTTGTACGGCGCGAGCGTCAGGTCCATTTGGCGGTAGCGCGGGTTCATGACCCACCCGAGCTCGAACGGGACGTTGACGATGCCGCGCCAGCGCAGCGTCTGCTCCTTGTCCTCGGTCAACCCGGTGAGGAGGAGACTGTGCTGCCGGATGGCGGGTATGATTTTGGTGAGGAGCGGGGAACTTATGATTTCGTCGTAGCGGGACCATTTTTTCCAGAACGGGAGAGCCCTGCGGCCTGCTGCTGGATTTTTCCTACCAGTCCTAGAAGGCTGATCGGCAGACTGGTCTGCGAGGGAGGTGGGGTAGCCTTTGCCTGAGGCCCAGTTTAATAGGTAGGAGGGTGGCAGGGTGGGGGCATGAGGGGTGTCGTGGAAATTGGGGTGGAATACGACGAGGTCGATGGCGCTGCTTTCTTCATGGCCGAGGCGGTAGTCCCCGACGTGGTGCACCTGCCACTGCTCGTGATCGCCCGACTCGGATACTTCATGCGCAGGGTTGCGGAGCATGCGTTCAAGGAAGTCGCGTATGCATTCGGCTTCGGGGCGGGAGACTCTGCTTTGCACGGTTTGGTAATACTTGACATTATTCCTTTGGCGATCGGTGAGGATGCTTTGGAGTTCTGAGCTTTGCTTGAGATGCTCCAGCGACTCGCAGCCCATTTCAATCAATTTAAGAGCAGCGACGTCGCTATAGACAAGTTAGTATGAACGAACGACGCGCACGCGAGAATACACACCCAAGCCCGGGAACGCGCTTGATTTCTTTCAATAAGTCTTTATCGTCCGACTCCATTATTTTCTTCCGTCTCAGGGCTTTACTTTTCTTCTCCTTCGCTAGTAAAGCGTCCTCGTCGAACTTTGCTCGCAGGATTTGGGTGACCGACTGCCCAGCCAGCCTGCGGCGGACCCGCTCCCGGATTCCCGCGCCGACTCCTTTCATCACCCGTAGGCGCGCGTCGTCTGGTCCGGTGAGGCGGGTAGTGAGCGCGGCTACGCTGTTATAGGCCGTGGCAAAGCTGTACGCTTTGTATCCATCGAGACACTGGCGCCTGCCTGCATATGAATAGTCGTTGAAGGTTGGCGTATATGGCAAGTGGAATAGATAGGTCGCGTTGTGTGAAAGAGTATGGGAAGAAGAAAAAGGAAGGTCAGCAATGAGAATCCGGCAAAGGAAGCCGCGTACATTCATGCAACATTTCCAGGATATCAGCGTTCGGACTGGTGCGCCACGACTGCGAGCCTTCTCCGGCGCTGTCATGTTGGTATCGTATTGGCGCGAATCTTAGGCGCGGCGTTGAATTGGGGTGCTTAAACGAGAGCATGAAAACATGCGTGATCGCCGAAAGGAAAAAGAATGCTGCACAGCCACATGACTGTTCCACCCCTTGACGCGACTTGACTGCCTGCCAGATCGCCCTTGTCAGCGACAGCGAGCATCGTACGGACGAATAAATATATCCAGAGAACGACCATCGATTCCCTTCATTAATTGTCTGGCCCGTCTGACTTTACCCGTCGACTTCAAAACCGCATGCTTTTGCGCCTTCATATGTTGCATATCATTTTGTAGAGTACAAGACTGAAATAGTCGACCCGATACCCTTCTATATCCTTTTCCCCCACAAAGTTTGGAGCCAACTATCGATGTCCTTGGTAGCTGAGAACAAGATGCTTGAATCAAACCTGTCTTTTGACACTGCATCTTGTAGACGTTGAGTTATTTCTGAAGGCCCCCCTGAAGTTGAACTGAAACCGCTGGAATAATACTGAGTAGACAGATAAACAGCCTCTCTGTACACGATCTGGGAACCATTAGTACATGAGGGTTGGCATAGGTAGACAAGGCGAACACATACCCATCTTCTAAAGAGTTCCACATCACCTTGTAGTTCCTGAATACAAGTTCCTAGACCAAACTTGAGAGTTGCTGGGGCAACACGATCCATTGCGCGTTTATTTCCTCGAAGTACCGCATATCGAAGGATTTTGAAGGGATGCTTTGCGCTGTGCTTCCTGTAGTGCAGGTTCAATACTAATGTCACGGAAATCGGGAAGGCGAAGACCTACTCGAGTACGAGCTCACAAAGATACACGAGCACCATGAACTGGTACTTATCGGCGGCGACCGCGACATCGTAGAGGAGTGGGAACTCGAGGTCTTCGAGTTCGGGGTGGGGAGGATCAGGATATATATATGCAAGGAGGATCCGTAGGACTGCCGCTGGTTCATCGAGATAGATAGGATCGTCGCACTGGGAGGTGGCTGGCGGTGCAGGGAAGATGGACGATACGACTCGGAGATTGGCGCTGTGGAGCTTGAAGCGGATGTGGTCCGACGAAAGTATGCACACGTCGGCGTCGTTGGCTCTAACTGAAAACAGACTTGAGGGAGTATCAGTGAGGAGGACTGTACACTTACAATTCGGATCATCGTGCAGCTCCTCAATGGGCGTTGAAGTCCGTGGGTCTCTGACGGGCGAAACAGCGTCCATGGTGGTTGGAGGAAAGCAAGAGAGTTCGTTGATCGACCCGCCGTGAGGATTCAGTCGCCATCGTCCTCCGGAAGACTCACATTCTTCGTAAGCTCAAATGTTCACGATCGTCAAGACAGGACGGCAGCGGGATTCTGTTGAACGCCGATGCGACAGATGTTAGTGCTTCAGACAGAATGAGGGAGCCGAGGTATGACTGGGTCAGGAAAACCTGCAATTTGATGAATACTGTTTCGAGAATAAGAAGAAGAAAGCACCTTGGTACATAACATCCCAGTACTCTCCTGTCAATTGAAAGTCGCCTTTGGAACGGCGGGACGCGCGACACGAACTCGGGGGAAATTGATTGCGGCCCAGTTTCCCGAAAGATGAATAGTGGCCTCGCACGGACGCGTCATCAGCAAAACACTAACATCATGATTTCGCTCATTCGTGTGTCGCTTTATCATTTTGTAGATAGAAGTACAGTCTAAGAGAGTACAAGACTAAAAACACTCAACGTGATTCCATCCTGGGCCCCCAAGTTTCGAGCCAACCATTTATGTCCTTGGTAGCCGAGAACGAGATGGTCAAATCGAATTTGTGTTCAGAAACTGCAGAACGTAGGCGGTCTGTCATTCCCTGGCTATAAGGAAAATTTGGAAAACTAAAATCGTGAGAAGATGCATAGACAGCCTCTCTGTACAAGATCTGGGCACCAATAGTACATGAGGGTTGGCACACGAGGAGAAAACAAAGGTGGACACATACCCATCTGCTAAATAGTTCCCTGTCACCTTGTAGCTCCTGGATACCAGTAGATAGACCAAACATCAGGGTGTCTCGGGCGACACGGTCCATGACGCGTTTGTTTCCTCGAAGTTCCGCATATCGAAGGATTTTGAAGGCATTCGTCGCACTGTGCTTCCTATAATACAATCTTAATACTAACGTCACGGAAATCAGGAAGGAGAAGACTTACTCAAGTGCGAACTCACAAATATACACGAGCATCATGAATTGGTACTTATCGGCGGCGATCGCGACGTCGTAGAGGAGGTCGAACTCAGCGTCCTCGAGTTCGGGGTGGGGAGGATCAGGATAGATATAGGCAAGGAGGATCCGCAAGACCCGTGCTGGTTCATCGAGATGGACAGCATCGTCGGACTGGGAGGTGGGTGGTGGTGTCGGGAAGATGGACGACGCGGATCGGAGGTTGGTGCTGTGGACCTTGAAGCGGATGCCATCTGATGACACTATACACACATCGGCATCACTGGCACTGACTGTAGATGGTCACGATGGAATCTCGAAAAGGATGAGTCGAACTCACAGTTAGGATCATCGCGCGGCTCCTCGTCGGGCGCTGGAGTCTGTGAAGCGACATCCACGACATCCATGGTGGTAGGAGGGATCGAGATATGAGGCGCCTCGTGTCAGCCAGCGTGAGTATTCAGTCGTTTGATGTCCATCATCCTCATGACCCAAAAGATTCAACAATAGTCAGGAATTACGGAAGGAGAGTTGTGCAAGAAGATGCTGGCATCCTCTGTATGCTTTTCACGATCGTCAAGACACGTAGAGACCAGTTGAAGGACGGCAGCGGGATGTGTTCCTCGTCTGTTGAACGCCGATGCTACCGTGACAGATGTTAGTGCTTCAGACAGAATGAGCGAGCAGTCGCGAGTTTAGGTAGGACTGGGAAAGGCTGCAACTTGATGAATACTGTTTCAAGAATAAGAAGAGGAAAGCACCTTGGTACATGACGCCCAAGTACTCTCCTGTCAATTGAAAGTTGCCTTTGGAACGGCGCGACGCGCGACACGAACTCGGGGAAATTGATTGCGGCCCTGTTTCCCGAAAGATGAATAATGGTGGTCCACCTCGAAACGCACATGGCACGCGGCCGTAGCTGGAAAGTTGTGGGACCATCTGGTCCTCAAGTCGCGTCGAATAAAATGAAAATGGCATTGCATGCATGGCGGTCGAGTCCAAAGGAGAGCCGTGGCTGTGCACCTGCCTTGCCTTCAGCCATCACGCAGCATCACGCACGTTTCCTTGCAGTATGAATGCAAGCCTTGCTTTTGCCCTACAAGCTTTGCGTTGCTGATATATTTTGCTTCATATAGCCCTCGCAAACAATCATTAACCCGCCGGTTCTATCTTGGCGTTCATAGGCGGGCAGGCTCCAGCGTACCGTTGTTCCACGCTTTTACGTAGTCTCGTAAACCAGCCTCTACGAGAGAAAAAGAGAACGCGCGTTTTGTCTCTGTGTAGAGTCTGGAACGTATTAGTAGGGACCGTAGTAGCACTGCCTCGGAGTTTGAATAATGTGATTGCCACCGCTGCCGTCGGGCATAAGTCCTTATTCGGTTGTGATTGGCAGTCGTACTTTTCCTCTAACCAGGACAATGAATGCACCGGACGCGTTGAACATCTCAGTCATCCTCTGGCTCATCCTCTTCGTCGGCTTGGTCACTGGATTGAGCACGGTGCGGCGGGGAAGTATGTCACCGGGGGTGGGAGGGGGATCACGGTCTTGGAAGACATTAAATATGCATTGGAGTTCATACAGGTAGCCGGAACGAGCACGTTATAGCAAAGCAAGAAAACGCGTTGAAGAGGATGATGGTGGAAGCCAAGAGGGAGCGCGATCACATCGCGAGGAGGCTGCCAGCTCGGCCCGTAACGGCCATCACGTATCTTCAAGCTCCGAGGCAGTGCTACTACGTTCTCTACTAATAAAGCCTAGATTAGCTTTTACGGACCGAACGACGCGCATTTGCAAGCCGCAGTGACCCATCGCAATCACTACGGCCACGAGCGCAACACAAGCGGCATTAACCTTTTCCTCGGACGCATTGCGACCTTGCTCTTCGCTTTCGGGGCACTATTGCTAGGGCTTCTCCAATATATCCTTCACCCACGAAAATGCGACTCGTACGATACATTTTTGGGCCCCGCGTTGCGCCTGCAGCAGAATACACAGTCCGAAAATCGCGTCTCGGATGGCATGCAGAGGATGTTATCTTTCTTGGAGGTATGACATCTGTATCATCAAACACCCTCCTAATTTCTCTCTGCAGAAGCATGATACCAGTGTCTGGCGCGCTGGAGCGGCCAGATGATTTCGGCTAAGCCGCGAGTCGCAAACCGTGCCATGTCTGGCACGTCGTTATTACCATCAACATCCACGACCGCCTCCTTAATATGTGCTCTCGGGATCCGTTTTAACTTTCTTCGACGCCAAAACGTGTCAACGACCCGGACGCGTCGACCTGTTTCGAACGCGCCTTCCGAATCTGCGGCTCGCGTTCATCGGTTCATCGCTCTGCCTCTTACATGTTTTCCACCCGCACGGCCAGTCATAATCACACGCACTCGCTGAGATCCATCCTTGCGCACTCGTGCGCACCTTTCTGTCCATTCGAATGATCAGCCCGGACGTGACCTTCTTCTTTCCCCAATTATCTGACTTTTTCCGCCCACTGGTTGCTCAACGAGGACCGCTTGATGCAACATGGATGTCGTTCGGCAATTGGTGTTGCCGTGTCCTGTTCGAACGCTGAAAATTTGGCCCGTGGGCGAGCGACTAGGTCCGAGTAACTAGGCATGTCCGCAGACGGGAATAGAGTCTGTTTCCGTGCGCTTGGGCAAGTCAGTCTCGATGTCACCGGCGCATAAAGCGTTTCACACGGCTAGTCTCTGGAGATTTGCTGATGTTTACACGTCGCGCCGGGTTCCGTTTCACCGGAATGGATTCCATTCGAACGATTCTTCGAGGTATGTGACATTTGTTTGATCTATCGTAGTCTTTTAGGAGGCAACTTACATCTGCTCCAGTAAGTGTATTAGTTGAGTGTATATGTATCGCCAGGTGTGGCCGTCGCGAAGTCGGTTTCTGAACCCGGATTTACCACCAAATGTTTTAAACGACGCTACACGCAAGAAGGCACGCCTGAGCGCCGACAAAATCTGAGGTTGGGTTAAAGACAGTAATCTGATTTCCCCCTTTACCCTTAGGCAAGTCCTCCGGTGCACGGCTACCCGCGTAACAGGTGCGACTTTAATAGAAGCGAGGTTTAGGATTCTTGATAGTTGGGCTACAATACCTGAGTTGGACAGTATCTATCAACGGTAAAATTCTTTCTTCGGCACCTCCTCCATAGTCTTACAAACAGATTTCGAACCAGGTTCTGTTCCGATAGCTATCTACGATATTGAACATTGCTTGGGCTTTGTTGATCTCTTCGTTCGAGGCGCGAATAAAGCTGCACATATTTAGCACTGGCTACGCGTGTCCGGAAGTTTGACCTACTTCTTCGCGAAATCGCGCTTCGAGTAGCGGGATCGACATAGTGTCAGCCGGCGGACGCCAAAACCGCCACATCTCCAATGCGTAGAGCTCTCTCACGCGAAGTTTTAGACTAGAGGTATGCGCATCAGAGCTGTAAAGAGGAGAAAACAATAGATCGAATGCGCACTCCCAGCATTCGCGACCGTATTTGACGCAGACGTCGCAGATATCGTCCCGTTGCGCGTATTGTCCCGCCATAGAGGCAATCGACTCATCTAATGTGGTCGCCGCAGCCTCCATTTCCGCTTTGAGTGACCATGGGGAAAGGAATTTGATGCCGATGATGATGAATTTGCAGAGCGCAACCTCAACAATTTTGATGCCCAATGAAGAGATGAGGTCCGCTCGAGTCATAGACATCGCGGCGGGTTTGGGAGGTGAAGCGGGAGTCTTCCCATGCTATAAGACGTCGCGGTGGATCGGCCTCTGACCAAGATCATAGGTATTTTTTAGACTTTAGGACTTTGAGTAGGACTGGTAGTGGACGACTTCCCGTAACGTTTAGAGAGGTAGATTATCTTCTAAATGTCAGATAATTCGAACTCCGCAATTTAGGAAACCAGACATGCAAACCGTGGTCCGTAAGCCAATCTAGAAAAGATGACAATTCAACACGATAAACCTCCTGCCGCGCTGCCGACGTCTTAATCCCGTAAGGAAATTCCCGAAAACTGCTTGAAAACAATGCGTTCTTGATTCGGAGGTAGGTATCTTGTCAAGGATACCTTTCGCCATGAATTTGAGTTCACAGTGTGAAGGGAATGTAAGAAGGGACACGCCACTGTGTGTGCCGTACTTTCTGGAGTTGGGCAATGACATCTAGCAGGTAAGTTTTATTCTGGAGGAGGGGGTAGAGGGGTGTCTCCAGACTATAATCTGAAAGTAGCCCACCGCGATAGATTTGGCGCAGGGAAGCCTGTTATCCTGGCGCCGGGCTCGGCAGATTGCCTCTTTCGGTGTTTAGAAAATAATCTATGTTTCTAAATGGTTACGGGAAGTCGTCCAGTATTTCTTTATTGCTTCAAAATCAGCTACTACTGTAGTATTTCGACCATAGATTCACAGGATGTGACCTGTGACCTCATGAACATGTTAAGTAGCATGTTCATACTGGCCAAAAGTATGTGACCTAAAAAAAATTATGTTCATTGAGATTTTTAACTTTTTACTTTTTTAGCTTAATTTTACTTATAAAGTAGCAAACAGTAGAATAGACAATTTTTATCATAAATAGAGTAAAATAGAAGAAAAAACTACTAAAATTAGGCTGAAGAAGCAAAATTTAGATTAAGTCAGATTTGTGACCAATTTTAGATATGTTCACAGGTCTTGTGATCTAGTGACCAACTACAATTAGGTTCGCATCATGAGGCCTCGTGACCTGTGATGCGAACTTATGGTAGTAATACTACAGTATACTTGAATTCGATTTGTCCCTTGGTTTGACGTGTGATGGCAGAACAAAATTTGAGTTTTGTTGAAATGCCGAAATTTTTGACCAGTTCCGCTCATGCCAGTCTCATGCCGGCGCTGCATATTGTCCAAATCACTCCTTGTGACCTGTGACTGATGAATTGAAACTCTGTACCTCCGCCCGGGGATCATATGTCAAGTTCACCTTGCAACCGGTCATTCCATTGAGGTTGCACTTGAGTATTCTCTTTGGATCCGCTTCCGCAGGTGCCAGCATCTGGATGAATGTTGATTTCTTGCAGATCTTCGCGGCAGTGCACTCTTCGGGAACAGTGGTCACCATCGACCGATGGCCGAAGGCTCGGATGTCCTATATGGAGTAAAAACAACTCTGGCTATGGCCCTGTACAAATACAACAGCTCAGTGGTTCGTCGCTGATCATTCTGATTTCAATTCACATGCTCTGAGCTTACAGCGGCTTCTCGTTATGATGTGCATTAGCTGCGGCTAATACCATATTTAGATATGCTGAAGGTAGGGTTCCCAGCCTTATATTTAGCTGTCTCTTCCTTAGAGACCACCACGAGTCTGGAGTCTAGAGCATGCCACGAGTCTAAACCCGGGTCCGGCGGGTTGGGGTTGAGTTTGCGCGAGTTTGCATATCTGAAAGCTGAACTTGCGACTTGTCTCAAACTTCTGAGTTATGGGTTAAAAACTTGCAAGTTTGAGTCTGGACTCAAGTTGATTCGTGACTCATCAGATGAGTACTCATGGGGGTCAGAGGCTGTTCATGACGTGAGTCTATAAGACTCACAAGTTGAGTTGAGTATTTTGCACCCTGAGTTTGAGTTGACTTGCAAGTAACTTGTGGTCCGTGGACTCTCTGGACTTGTGGTGATCTCTAACTCCTCCTTATTATTATCTTATTGCATTCTTGCTTCACTTCTCCATTGTTCTCTTGTTCTTGTGCGACTTGGGTGTTTGTTTGGTTTATGCTGAACTCTGTTGTTGACAGCTTTCTGCAATACTGCAGCATGCATGCTTCGGAAGTGCCTTTGTTCTATTATCATAGGTTCAGCATAAGCTCACAAGTATTTACTGACATCTTGAGGCAAGTTAGCATGTCTAGATAATTGTCTTGTAGCTTATACACTCTTATCTATTGTGTTGAACAAACAGTACGTACTACGACACTCCGAAATCAGATGTGAGTAAGATCTGAGCCAAGTAAAAATGATCATGAACCCCTCCAGTACCGACTCGGAACGAACGGCATAGGTGCCAGTGTTGCCGCTCGTCTCTTTCCCCGCACCTCAACCTCAACCTGTGTCCCCTTCTTATGGAAACCGTTCTTCACGTAACCCATCGCGATATTCTTGCCCAGCGTCGGTGAGGGAATACCGGACGTAACGTCTCCAAGTTCTTCGTCTGCGCCTGGTACGAAAATTTTGGCCCCATCTGTGCAATGTCAGCTTCCGAATATCTGACGTGAAAAAAATGCATACGTCGCGCAGGAGCGCCATCGACAATCATGCCCACACGTCTCCTCAGCGGGCCCTCCTTCAACTGCTTCGCTACACCTTCCTTGCCGATGAAGTTCATTCGCTCTCCTTCCTTACGATCCTTCCCAATAACCCAGCCCAGGGCAGCCTCCACTGGACCTGTGCTCTCGTCAAGGTCGCTTCCGTACAGACACATACCAGCCTCGAGCCGCAGACTATCGCGAGCCCCAAGACCAACCATCATAACGGGCGGTTTGCTCAACAGGTTCTTGACCACTTCCTCTGTTTGTGCTGGAGGTATCGAAATCTCAAAGCCATCTTCACCCGTGTATCCACCTCGCGCGACGTGCAGGTTGAATCCTCCGTCGATCGGGACAAACGCGCTTTTCCCGAACGTGAGCGCTCTTAGGTCGAAGCTGGTGAGAGTTTGCAAGTAACCCGCGGCCTCAGGTCCTTGTAGCGCGACGAGTCCCCAGTTTTCGAGAACCTCCATTTCGACAGGCCCTTCCTTTTTCGCTAGATCGCCCTGGTTCCATTCAGCGAGTCGCGCTTTGAACCAGGCTAGATCCTCGGCGCGGCGGCCGGCATTTGTGACGACGTAGAACGCGGCGGAAGAGTGCTTGGTGATGATGGTATCGTCTATGATGCCGCCGTGTTCGTTGAGGAGGACACTGAGCGTGGAGGAATATGAAGGGAGAGATGCTAGGGATGACGGAGTGAGCCATTCGAGGAAGGATGTTGCAGTGGGTCCAAGGAAGCTGAAAGCAACATTTAGACCAGCATACAGTAGTCCAGAAACGCGTACTTGGATTGTACCATGTGGCCGACGTCGAACAGACCGACGCTATTGCGCACATGTTTGTGACTTTCGACTGTGCGGATGGTTAGTCGTAAAATTTAGGGACAAACGAGGCAACATACTCTGTCCAATGCTGCCGTAGCTTAGAGGCATTTCGTAGCCTGCAAAAGGTACCATCTTGGCACCATTTTCGACGTGATAGTTGTAAAGTCCGGTTCGTTTCAGCTGGAAGTTGGACGTCGTCAGTTAAGCGACCAGGCCTGAGGCCTGAGGACACGGACCGGCTCCGTTTCAGTCGCGTAGCCCCTCGCAGAGCGAAGCCACGTCGGTGATACTCGTCGACCTAAAAGTCGGAACATGGAGGAAGGACAAGAACGGGCAATGATGGTGAGTTGCCTTTTGGGAACCTTCGATCAGCACACTTTCGGAGCTCCTTTCCGCTCCATCCGATTCTGTCTACCCTCCCGCTCCTCCACCTCCTTCGACTTTAGACTCATGCTATTATTTCTACAAACTCGGTTGTTAAACATAGCGGCGGTCGTGCAGGTGGAGGCCCAAGAAGCGGATCGATTTCGATTGAACTTACTGCGACAGCGGACATTCTTTCAAAGGAGTCTCTGTGGAATGACGGAGCAACCTCTACCTCGCTCGCTCACTGCTTTTGTCATACCGGTCTTCTGGTTTAACGCATTCGCGAATTGGCTCTCCGGTCGGGCTGTTCAAGATCTCGATCTCTTCAAAGGCCGCCACGACACGGTCCCTCTAGAGCTCAAGAAGTTGAACGGTACATTCACTGATATCGATCCTTTGTTTTCGCTGCAGTTTAAATTGGCGCATGAAATATACATTCAGATTCCCGAGTCTATCCAGGATACAGCTTTTTGCGGAACGGGAGAATCTCGAGCCACGTTGGCGCACTCTGCCATGGAACCGATACGGCCATTTACCCCCCTTCCGAAGGAATGGTGACGGACCTTTTTAACTTTAGCTTGAGTATTGTTTTCTGACGATCCCTACTAGTGCTGTGCTCCGGCCGTCGCCGAAGGTTACCACCATGAAAGTCGACTTCTTTCTTCCAAGTTCCTTCTTGATCTGCGTTGGTCTGAATATTATGTACGTGGCGCAAAACCCATTCTGTCGGTCTACTCCCGCGGGAAGAACATCTTATAAGGTCCCTACTGCCATCAAGTCGTCTTCACCCCACAATGTATCTCCGGACCAAGACGGAAATCACTCTCCTTTTGCACATCCTCGCGTTGACCATCCGCTCTTTTTTAAAGCAACAGATGATTCTTCTCATTCCGTCATTTTGTCTTTTCCTTATTCTGCTTGCAAACCAACGAGCATCAAGTCTCGCCGAAAAATTCATCGCGAAGCTCAAAGCGCTACGTGATGAAATCGAAAGCGACCGTCAGCACCACGGTCCCAGAATCCAGGATGTGTGTCTGAATTATGACGAGAAGGCTCTCGTGTGCGCCTTTACTTGTTGATCTTCGTAGATTACTGACAGTCGTATAGCATGATGATCAAGTATGAAGAGTTCGCCCAGAAGCCATCTATGCGCGGGTGGCTGAAGGCCCGCTTTCAGACAAGCGACATGTCTGTGCGCCGTCTGGTATTTGCGTACCGGAAATCGGTTCGTTACTTTTCCTTCTTGTTACACCTGCTTACGCTCCTGCCCACTATTAGCTCCACCGGCGCCTTCAGATCGCCATGATTACCGACGCTCCTGGCACCCATCCGCCTTTGTATGCACCAGTTGCTGCCATCGTCTAAGACTCTGTTTCTTGGACAGGTCAGTTGCGTTGTTTGCTTCTCAAGGACATGTTGACAAGGGTATCTATAGCATCCCAACCCTCTTTGATAATCTCCGGTGGCTCCCAGGAGGAGCCTTGAGACTGGACACTGTTCCGTTACCTGTCATTTCCCCCAAAGCTTTCTGCTGTACATACAATTCAGTCCTGCCGGCTTCCACCTTCATTCGTCGTTACGATAATACAAATATCTCTGTTGTATTTCGAGAATATCAACATCTGTCTAAAATATGCTGTACATAACCATCGCCTCTGACCGACACTATTGACCGGAGGGCCATCGACGGTGTGCAGGAAGGTCTGCCTGATACCGACGCGCCAGGGCTCTCCGTGTTGTAGTTGGCTAAATTAAGTTGGTGTCAACCACCATGCACATCAATGAGTGGAGGAAGAATACTACCTCAACTTGAGCTCGAGTCTCATCCACATAAGGTAGCTCAATGAACCTGAGTTTTGGTGCTGAAGGAGGGGACATGTTCGGAGGACAAGATGATGGTTGAAAGCTTTCGTAGGGGTGACGCGAAGTCAGCATATGTGGCCGAGATGCGGGGCGCCTTTGCGTGTGGTCGCGAGATAGATCGGGCGTGCGACGGTATGCTGGGAGCTCGGTCGAAGGGTTGATGAACTTATAAGGGTCGGGGCTCTCCAGCCTCTTGGATACGCTCTGAAAGTCTGCAAAGTGCACTTTCTTGCGTTGCGCGTTCGGAAATGTATTTGTCTTTGGGTTGGGTAAGTATGCGCCAGGGAATATGCCAATAAATACGTACGTCTGACGAGGTGGCCCTCGAAGGTTTCTCGATATAGGCGGGAGGGGCAAATGAAGTGCACATCTCGTAGCAGGTATCGGACTGGGGAAGTAGGCATCTTGATCTGAAATAGGTTGAAGGTAGATTAGAAGACATCCGGAGCAGCCGAGAGTTGAATACTCACGTTCTTGACGACTGAGGTTTCCGAGAAGATGCACCAAACATGCTCTTTACCCTTGCACCGAATGTCGAACGAGCCGACATCTCAAGTGCCTCCAGTCGCCGATTGCAATCCTCCAATTTAGCGTTCATGGTATCCGTGTGCCTACGGATATAGCATCGCGTACAACAGATATCGGCTTGTAAACCGGCAGTTCCAGGTGGTCCGGAAAGTCTTCTTGGCTGACGACCAAAGCACTGGCGTTCCAGATGATTTACCGGGTAAGCCATAACGGAGGCGTAGTTGGGTGCACCGTATGTGTATGAGGCCCTTCTATACCCCACTGCACTGCCTGGCAGATGGAGATTGGAATGGAACTCGGATAATTCGGTGACGGCATTTCCACTGTGGCAAGGTCTGTAATTGTGGGACCAGATTAGAATGAAGAGATAGGCATTTAACGTATTATGGACTTGCAGGAATGAAGGAGTATTTTGACCAATATTGGCAAAGCGGAAGGAACGGAAACACAGTTGATGAGCTTTCGCTCTAGAGTGCCGTCACTGTCAGGAGGAGGTATTGGGTCCAAGTACGTTCTCCACAAGAGACTGCAGGCTGCGTTGTCGAGTTTATTTACCGTCGCGAAAAAGAAATCGTGGTGGTGGCAAGAAGTCAACCGATTGAACGCGATCGAGTCCGAAAGAGGAAGTTCCCTCTCAGCTCCAAACCACCATCTCGCCATCTGGTCGCCTCTGTTTCTGCCATGGTGCCGCGCGTCGTCGAAGGATAAATGACGAACAGGATATGTCATCGTCCAAGGTATGCTGTACACATTGGCTCACTCTCTAGGGCCCTCGAAATAAAACCTCGGTATTTTGACCAGTCGACTCGTCGTTCTCCCCCAGTCCCTTGGCATTTATCATGGATCGTAAACCTACGACGAACTTGATCTGTGGGAGCTGCTACCTTTTCTCCAGGACGGTCATACTCAGAGCTCAACTTGAAGGCGCTACGAGGCGCCTCGCTCACGCCCTCTACACTCGCCATGGGTTGATTATCTTCTGGATGTGTTGGAATGGTTTATATCTCTCCTTGTCAGATTGAACCTAGCCGAACGCGGACGCGTCGTACCGACTCCTTAGGCTCATCTCTTGCTTTACACCCGACGAAGAACTCTGTGAACGTGATCCCGCGCATCCGCTTCTCTAAGTGGAACGCGTAGACTACCAATTTCCACCGCATCAGTGTCGTGAGCAGGTGCTACCTTCTATTTTCATTCAAATTGTAGCTGATGATGACAGTCCATGGCATGTTTATGTCTCCAGTGCGTATTCATTTGGCTCCGATTAATTGGATTCACTCCCTCGGTTGCATTTCTGTTTCTTATACACTTTTCCCGAGATTACGAGAGCGCATCTCACCCAATTTACGCATCAACAAAAGCTGCATTCTTCCTCGTTCCAGGTGATACAGTTTGGATACAGTAAGTACTGGGCACTTGCTGAAATCTTGTGACTTGTGTTATATCTTACTAGCAATAAACAATAGACATGGGCTGGGATAAAGATAATATCACATATCATGCAAGAAGACAGTGGATGAGGGAGATGGGAGTAGTCAAGAATAAATGGGGGACCAATATAAGCCAAATTCAGATGCTGTATGACTGAATGACTTTGATTGAAGATGACTGGTGATGTCAATCCTGAGCATATTCCAATGCTCACAGCTCAATCTGATACATTTACAAGCACAGTTTTTCATGATGAATCTGAAAGGTTGCCTGTGCAGTGTGAACTTCAAGCCCTCAGGCCCTGGTAATGACAATATTAGGGTTGCGCAGGATACCTCGAATATCGCGCCGTTCGATATTTAACTGGTTACATCAGGAAAACAGCCAACACGTCTTTTAGGTCTTTTTGGTCTTGCGGCAAGACCAAAAAGACCTAAAAGACGCGAAAGACACGAAATCTTGCACAGGCCAGGTCAAAAATCTTGTCAGGACTTTTTTCATCTTTTACAAGACAATCCGAGTCTTCGACAAGACCGTTACAAACACGTCTTTTCGGCGTCTTGCCATCTTTTTCGAGCTCAACTGGGCTGATCCCACAATGAAATGACATGAAAAGGAATGTATTGAGCATGTATACTAAAATACTGGGTGTACGGATAGGTTACTAGTATCTACACTACAAATCCCCATCCCCTTGTTACACGCCCAGGCGCACAGAAATCTTTCGCCTTATCCCGAATCAAGGCGGCGATCCATGATCGCCGTTCACCATACATCTTCGGCCCACACAGCTATAGTCAAAAAAGAGTAAGAAAATGTCATACTGGGAATGATGAGACGACGTACCGTGGTGGAGGTGAATGTACAAACATCGGAGAGACTGTCAACAAAGCAGTCAAAAGAGCAATGAAGAAATACACACATTGCATCCAGGGTGCGGAAATAAGTCATAGAGAGCGACTGTAGACTGGGTTAGGAGACGCGGGCAAGGGAGAACGAGGAAACGCACCAAGGGCAACCCTCATCACTTCCTACCATCTCTACTCTCTAACAGAAATGACGCCCGGTCCACGTTTGGTACTGGTCAATATGGAGGTCGTCGGTATTTGGGAATGCGCTGTCGCGTCGGCGGGTACGGCCGTCTCTTCATCCAGCTCTGTGCCGACACGGGCATTGAACGAGTCCCGCGCTGCGAGGCATAAGGCTCGAGGACGACATGCTGCAGAACGGCGATGATGGTGAGCGCGCCGTATTTGGCAATGAGCGAGGACTTACTTTAGCAGATGAACGTGGACGGGGGGCAGTGGTGGTGAGACAGAGTCGTGTCCTCGTCCAAATTTGCACTGCGTCACGCGAATATGCTGATGGCGTCGGCATCACACACGATTCACAGGCGTCTTGAGGCGTAGTGGAGGGAAGGAAATGAGGAGAGGAGCAGCGGACTTGGAAAAAAAGGAAACCGAACATGCACGTGGTCCCATTGCGTGCTTTGTGCGCACGGACCACACGATCGGGTTCCATTTCTTTTATGAAGTCCATCTCAGCACGCCCGACCGGCCTGCAACTGGCTTTGTTTTTTCTCTGATTTCGCTTCGCTGTCTGTTTCGGAATCGCGCGACAGCTCACGGGTGACATGTAAGCCCACAAGGACCGTGGCAGCATCAATTGAAACATGAACATCGCCACTGGAGGCGTACCCACTGGCACACAGAGATTGGTTTCAGATGGGGCGAAGAACTTAATGCTGCGTCGTCTGCAGGCGAGCAGCACTGCAGGTAAGTCTTTGCTTTGGCGCTCTTGGCATCTTCTGTACTGACAACTTCACATCTGTCCCACTGACACGCTTCGCGCGACAGCTTATGGACGACGCGTAAGCCCACACCCACGGCAGCACCTTCAAAATTCGAGCGCCGTTGTGGATAGTAGCAGTGTCAAAACGGGCCATACCTCACCGCCACACCGAGAGCGGCATCAAGACGCAGAAAGATGTACCCGACGACGGGCACGGCCCAGCATCCACCTGCATACGCCGCCCCGAAGCCTGCACAGTACTCTAAGCACTGTTGAGTCTCTCTATCAGCCCACATACACCATCAACTGGTGCGAGACACGCTCTTTAGCTTCATGTGCATCGCAAGCCTTTATCTGACTTAAATATAACTTATGCTTTTTTAAATTTGGGAACCCTTGGCAAGAATAAAGTAAGACAGCAAGAATAAGGATAGACGGCAAGCAACAAGACGGCAAGAGAAAGACTGAAAAGACGTTGGTCTGCAAGAGCAAGACCAGAAAGATTCATACAGCAAGACCAAGACTCGGCAAGACGGGCCAGGCAAGACCAAGACCGGCAAGACGGAGTTGCTGTTTTCCTGATGTAATAACGGTTATTAACCGGGTTATTAACACCCCCGCCGAGAGGTAAGTTTTCGGCGGTTATTAACCTATCACATGATGCAGTCATGTGAGCAGGCGGGGCGCGTCGGGGCGGGATCGGTGAGGAGGAGAGTGATTTGTGGGCCAGAGGATTATAATGAGCCACTAAACCACATAGATTCATCAGAGAATAAGTAGAACTCAAATTAGACGATTTTGAAGCCACTGGACAGGTTTCTGAGGGCCTGAGAAGAAAATTTTGCTTCAGACCGGAAAAATACGCCACATTTCATCACGTGCACGGTTAATAACGGTTACTAACAGTTAATAACACACCCCAAAATGAGGGTATATTCCGCCGAGGTTGCTAACCGCGTCGGGGAATATACTGCGCAACCCTAGACAATATTAAGCAGAAAAAAAATTTAGCCTGCTAGGGTGGTGAAGTAAACCCTAGGTTTTGATACACCTCGGGTTTACTGCGGTTAGTAACGGTATTGATACAGTATTGAAACCTCGGCTGAGGTATCAGTACAGTTTCGATACCAACATGTGATCATTTCACGTGACGGCGCGCTGGCGCTTAGAGAGGCTAAGATTGGTGGGACAAGGGCGGGATGGGGGCGGCAAGCCGCTGCGCCACATCACGTGTCCAAAACACGTGCCGGTATCGAAACCGTTACTAACGGTATCGAAACTAGGGCCTCCCAGGGGGTCGGTATTGATACCGTTACTAACACCCCCGGGAGGTTTACTGCGCCACCCTATAGCCTGCGCCACATTCAAAAATGCTTCCACAAAAGTAGTGATGAGAGTGGGATTCGAACCCACGCCCTTTCGGACCAGATTTAATCGTGATAGAGTCACGTGATCCTTAGTCTGGCGCCTTAACCGCTCGGCCATCTCACCGTGTTTCTGAGTAAGGAAGAGACATCTTGTGGCGTTGGATGTTCACTTTGTTATACAGCAATTGATACAGCTCCCTTCCTACCCACCTTCAGACTGTCTGAAGATGAGTTGTAGGCTTTGTTTGAGAGTGTGGATAAATTTCCTAGACGAATTGTTGCAAATGGTGGTGCGGCTAGAACCATCAGTGATCACGATTCGCGTACGAGAAAGGTTGATGATGGCTATTGTTCTTTTGTTGGGTTTGATTACTGTTGAAGAAGGATACATCGCCACAGAAAATACAAGGGTGATGGTAAGGTATATAAAGTGGCGGTGAGGATGGATCATTGTCTTTGTTTGGCTGTTTATTGCTTTCATCCTTCCCACCACGAGCATGCCGCGAAACCAGTACTATTCACTATTCTCTCCGCCGTCGTTGACGATGACAGAGCTCGTCAAGACGACGCTGGATCACGACTCGACGGACATGCTCATCGATAAATGGCTAGAGCATCGCGGCTCGACACACGACGCATACCACGAGTGGTTTCGCGACGTCCGCGAAAGAAAGCACGCCCACAACCACAGCAAGCAGATCATCGTCTGGAACAAGGGCGAATTCGTGCCAGAGAACATTTTCTGTCGCACAGTCGATACAGGGCGGCTGATACCCCTCGACAGGACATGGACGACCCATGTCTATCACCACCAGTCCATGGAGGAGCGCAAGCTTTCCATGATGCCCGTTGTCTTTACCATGGTGCGTGTCGTCGCCGGATTGCGCGCGTATTTTGCCTCATTTCAGTCTGTACAGCTCCCAGAACTCATGATCCTGCGCGGCATGCACGACGTCGGCTGCGACGAGATATACATTATCGTCACCGATCTCAAGCGACAGGAGATGGACGATGTAACAGCCTACTTTAAGCTTGTCTGTCGGCAGGCCTTTGGAAGGACTGTAAACCGTCTATGGAGCGCAAGATACAGTATGAACGTAAGTCGTCTCCTGCTTTCATTCTCTTTTTCTGATTTCATTGCCAGATATGCGCATATCCCACATGCTCGTCAGGCAGCGTCGAAATCCTTGCTTTCCCCAGATCGACCTTACTCTTCGAGCTATCCTTTACGAAAAGCGCCCGCGCTTCATCGTCCTATTCTCCATCAGACGACCTCCTATTCCCAGATCCTGTTCACTCATCCCTCCTTTGTGCCCGATGAGGACGTCTTTTACGACTACCCCACCGGCTGCCCTAATCCCTGCTGCACCGAAGATTGCGAAATGATTCGCTTTCCGCGACGCGGGCTCGACACAGCCTCAGTCCTTGATATCAAACGCGGTGGAAAGTTTGGTCGTCGGATACGCCAGCGCCAGATGTGCAATTGGATCGAATGCTCCGTCTGCTTTGATGAAGAGGCGTCTGGTGGGTCGAGCAGCGAAGGGTCCGAGAACAGCATGGAGTCGAACAAGGTTATCGGTCAGACGTGCAGTAAATGCAAGCTCGTCAAGTATTGCTCCACCGAGCATCAGAGGAATGACTGGGAGGAGCACCGACGAGTATGCGTGCGGTCGACGTGAATCATCGGACAGGACTTTACTACGATACCCATGCAGACCCTTTTACCTTATGTGTATACGTTGTATATTTCTTTTCTCTCTAGGGTTATATAGTACGATGTTGCTGTTATCTGTAAACTTACATTTTCACCAAATTACACACTTCTATACTATACGAGGAGGAAAGAAGGGAGATTATAGGTTATGTACGAAAGAGGCAGTCAACGTCGATCACTTCTTGTCTCCTGCGCCGTTGACTGCCTCAAGTCTCGTCCTGTAGTCATCTCAAACTCTACAGTCCTTGCTTTTTAAACAACATTTCTAATCCGATTTTGTCTACCGACAACACTCCTTTCATCTACTTTGCCTTCTCGTTTGCCCGGATTTCTCTTTGCTGAGTGAAGGACTCGAGAGCTGAGAAGGCTCGGCAAATTTCCTTACCAAACTGTGGACAGAAGGTAATGATAGGAGCAAGTGCGTGGATGCCAATTGCGGCTGACGCCTCCGAAGACCAGCGTTTGGCAGCAGAGAAAACTAGCAGAGCGCGCGCCTCCAAGGACGCGCTTCAGGCCATCATAGACAGAAGCCTCAGCTCGGCGTCTCGACTCGAACACCAAGGCGCCAAATTACGTCCACGGTCTCGTTCACCCGACCGCTCTGAAACTCGTTCAAGCTCGCCGTTACATATCCTTGATGTACTGGAATCCCGACGCTTTGAAGTCTGCTGCTGATTTGGACAATTCTGCCGCCGATGACGCTGTCGCGGATGGTTTACGCATTCTTCTCGGACAGGAGCCTGTCTCTGGGAAATTAGTGGGCGAGAGTACCATGGACTGGACCTATTCTTTTTTTTTTTTGTGGAAGCATAGGACTAACGGACGCTCACTTGGTGAGAACCCGATAGCCCGCTTTAAGGTCCGAGTAAGCCCCCGGAAATATGTATGGTTTCTGTATAAGGGTGAGCACAGGTAGAGGGAGCCTCCACCCTGAGAAAAGCACTCGCTCGACTGGGAGGGATCCAGCCAGTGTGGGACTTACCGCACCGATGCTAGCGGAACACCGTGTTTTGGGGGCGTGCGTATACCCACTAAAAACTCAGGCTGCCGGATCCAATTCACCGGCAGAGCTCCCTCATCCTGCAGCGTACCCGACGAACTGTGCGCTCAGATAATGCCGCCTCAAATCTAGCTCGTGACATCAGAAGACAGTCAACACGGATCCTGTCATTCACTCTTTGAAGCCACCTACTTTGAAGACGCTCTGGAGTCAACCAACGTGCCGGAGCATTCTTATTTTCAATCACCCGTTCACATCGCAACGTCCATATGAGATGAGCTGATTCAGACAGAACTATTCGAAGAAGACGTGATGAACCAGGCAAGTACTGGCGCGACGGGGACTGTAAGCGGATCAAACCTGATCCGAACACTGAACTGAGGGCTGATGCCACTCGATTTTCTTCGCTACCACGACTGACTCCGCCAATTCCCATATCGTACGCCGACCAGGAATGTCACAGTCAAAGAGAATGTGAGCCATAGTATCTTCCTGCCCACAATACTCACAAAAAGCTCTATCTGCGCAGCCGGGAATATACAACCAACGACGTCCAAGGGTATACGCGCCGTGCAAGGAATGCCACAACCATTGACGAACGTTCCGGGACAAGTCCCTATGCGCGACCGACTTCCATATAGCATCAACCATTGGCCTATCACCGCTTTGGTTCAGAACCTCATCTCCAACCACATCAAGAATACGGGAACACGACTTCGTACGGGGCGTAGTGGATCGCTCATGTATGGCGAGCCTCAACAATCGCAAGCTCATGCAAGACAGCTTCGCTCCAGGCAACAATAATCCTCCAGGTAGGAGACATATAACGTTGGGCCCATCCGCCGTCATCGTCGTTGCAACTTTGGCTAAACTGTCCGCACCATCATTTCTAACATTCCCGGAGTGGCCCTTTACCCACTGGAAACCTGTCAGTGCCCTCCTTTTTCGCAACACTGCTATTGTTGACTGAACTAGGACACGATTCTGAACACCGACCCAGCCACGGTCCTCCCACTGAGGCAGGTGTCGAACAAGAGCATCCAACGTTTGACGAGAGTCGGTTACATGTATGAGTACAGTCCTTGATGGTGTCGTACTCGCACTATAATGAATTGCACCAACCGCATTTGACTGCACCAACGTTGTCGGAATAGGAACACTCATATTCTTGGGGTGGTCGGAACCATACCACAATCCACTACCAGCTTTTGCGTTGAGTGCACCATTCGAGGCACAACTTCCATCGGTATACACAATACAACTAGGCACAAAGTCATCGGGATCCGGAGGGCGCGTCTACAACGGCTACATCCGTGCCATTATTACCGACAACTGGCCCGCCGACCACATTCAACATGCTCTCAACGATTTGTTTTTTCAAACTCGATTACGCAAAGCGTGGAGTCCTGGGAAAGCGCGCTCCTCGCTTATTGCGAAAGCATGCGCCAACTTTGGAACATTGGAGACATTACATCAAGACCTTGGAAGCCACGTACAACGACATCATTGCGAACGAGTCGACGGCTCAGCTACAGACTGTATGCAGTGCTCTTTTCTATCATGCAGAGAAAGATGTACTAATGGTTGTCGTTTCTCCCTTTCTCTTTCATATCACATCTTTGCATTACTGCCATTAAGTACATCTCACTTGGCCTTCCGATGTCTTGTACATACATTCAATTGGCCATCCGATGCCCCGCATATTCATTGACCCTCTTCACATTCATTATGGCCCTCCGATGCCTTGACATTTCCGTGACATCACAGTCGCGAGGCGTTGATTCAGAGACTCGAGAGCGCGGTTCGCGCAGTGTCATCATCATCTGCAGCCAAGCGACCCCGTTCGCCTTCTCCACAGCACGGCGCGTCGTCATCCAGACGCGACCCTACCATTTTCACAAGAGCATAGGAGGTCAGAGCCCTGTCACCTGCCATGCCACTGTCTGCTTGGGGTTGCACACAGGCGATACCCTTTTACCTTATGTGTATGCATTGCATATTTCTTTCCTCTCTAGGTATATAGTACGATGTTGCTGTTATTTGTAAACTTACATCGATTTTCACAAATTACACACTTGTACATACTAGGAGGAAAGAAAGGTAACGAAAAAGATGAACCGTATGAACATCAAATAAGATATGTTGGGCAAAAAAGAATGGACATTCAGAAGCGAACGGGGGTACAGTCTTGGGCGGAATAGCCACATTTTGACGATGTGAACGATTCGAGTTTGAAGCGGGAGCGTCATTCACCAGGTATGAATTTAATACGGATGAAAATGTTGTCGAGGCCGTCGAACGGTCTCCAGCCTTTGGCAGCGGGCTGAGGAAGCGGACGTTCTTCATCACCGCTGTAGGAGGAGGAGGCGTCAGCAGCTCGGCGTCATCCTGCAGCATCGGGTACGTCGAGAGGCTGCTCTCCCGGTCGGCCTCCTTCGAGTAGACCGAGATGCAGGACTGGTACGACGGGGACCGGAGGCCCTTGGAGGTGTCGTCGGCGTAGTGCGGATCCAGCAGTCTGGGAGAGAGCGTCACGCCATAGGGGACTTTCATGTCGGGTATATAGGACATCCCTATGGCGGAGTCTCGGGGGGTCGTTTCGAACTCGAAGGGGGCGATCACGGTGGACTCTTTGGTGCTGTCGCCGTCATCCATGTATCGGAGGGGCGAGGATGTGCCGAAGGATTCCCTGTCGAGTTTGAGGTGGATGGAATTGAGCGCTTTGGGTGACCCGATGCGCGCTTTCATGGCGCTGCTCGACCCGCGTTTCCGTCGAGAAGAAGCGCCGTAGCTGACGTCGCTAAACTCATCGGGATACTCCACGTTGGGGTTCATGCGGTGGTGGGCGAACATGATGCCGACAACGAGATTGGAAAATAGTAACGAGGTGCCCGACTGCGGGAGGGTGTCAGAATCAGGCGTGTAAACTTTGGACAAGAGGTGCAAACCTGGACGATGGCCGTGAGGTCTTCTCTGTCGTCCCCAAAGTTGCGGAGGGTGTATACGGCATGAGCTACACTGACGCAGGTAAAGGTGAGGGCAGAGATGAAGGTAATGAGGAGAAGTCGGTGTTGCTTCCGAGCAACGGGCGCAGATGCAAGCGCTGCGATCGGTGCAACCATGAGGATGAGGTCTGAGAAAAGTTCGCCTAAAATAACGCCATTTAGAGCGGATTTTTGGAGACGCAGAAGCAGGCTTACATGCGGATCCAGTAATCTTCATGGTCATATCTGAATAGACACAATCGGAACATTGCAAAAAAAAGAGACTAGCACTTACTAGTACATCGAGGTTCATCCATGGATTCCCAGGAGGAGTCGTGGTGGCACATGTATATTCGCTGTATAAGCAGCGCCCCCCACATCATGAGGAAAAGTATGGACGCGAAGAAGGGAATTTGGCGAGAAACAAGTCCTGGCGGTGCTAGTCGGACAGTCGACAGCAACACGGAAGTCCGAGTAAACCTAAAGACGCCTCAATATTACGAACATCGCAACCGCAGACGCGCTTACCATACAACAGTGAGAAAAGTTACACTATCTGTCCAGTAGGCGGGCAATCTGTATAGGGGACCCATCCCTGCGATGCAAGTCAGAAGAAGCCGGAGCAGCTCAAGCTACCGACGGACCTTCTACATTCGTCTGGATCCAGAAACACGCAAGCCATGCCATCGAGCAGAACAGCGACGCAGCTACAAAACCATCATCGAGCCACATGCGATGTTTCCGTTTTTGGTACACCAGCCGGAGAATAGTGCATATCTGCGCCACGCCGTGCACGACTGTCGCAGTCACTGTGTTCGCGATATTTTTTAGATCGGAAAGCAGCGTCGCAGAATCCGGTTACGCACCTCGCAGTGTAAGTAGAGAAATCATAGTTTATCGAAGACGTCGTCGTTGTAAAGAGCGAAGAGGGAGCAATTTGGGAGCCTGCTCCCAATAGCTATGGGAGGAGGAAGTTGAATCGGGAAGGTCGCGACAGAAACAAAAGCTGAGATACAAATACTCTGCGGACTCCGGAGAGTCTAGGGCAGGGAAATGTGCTAGCGGCATTGGGCGCCATAGCAACGCAGTGTTTCGCACCCTTGAAGGCCTTGTGATGGAGGTCCAAAGTCAAATCCATTCCACATTTGGTTGCTACGCGTTATTTTCCGCGTAGGCGTCATGGACAACAGGTGATGTCATCGGAGTCTAATTCTCGATCCTACGATCACCATGTCCGTGCGTTATCTCACTGCAAAGGTTGCCCAACAGGTCCGGGATTCTCTTTGAGGTCTGGGAATGGCTGTGTTGACGATTAGGTAGATTGACGAGGACCTCATGAGCGCCGCTGGGGCGTTCACCCTCTACCAGGTAACTGCAGCGGCTGTTTCAAGACTTGAATTCGTCGTTAACACTTTTAACCGTTAAACGAATTGCTATTCTTTAGCTTATGGAGCTCGCTGGGTTAGCGTGCGCTCAGACGCTCGCGAAGGTGTACGATAACAAACAGTATAATCGCGTTCTCGTCTGCTGTGGTCCAGGCAATCAGGGTAGGTCGATATACCAATTCCGCTTGGTCGGCCTCATCTATTTCCAGGTGGTGATGGTTTGGTAGCAGCTCGTCACCTCAGTGAGTGGCGCAACGTTTGTGCGATCGAGTGCGTTAACGACAGATAGGTATGTTCGGCTACAAGCCAACGATCTACATGCCCAAGGTGATTGCTCGGCGATGCTTTACTCGATCGACTGCTAATCTCACTCAAAGCCCGGTTCGAAAGACATCTACCAGGTACAGCGCGTCGAGGTATGCAATGTGCTGATTGATTGACGACTATTGCAGGTATTAAAGCAACAATGTGACAACATGAATATCCAGACGCTCCCCCTTCGATGGAAAATGATAATCTCCGCTCAGCTCTTGCTTCTTCCGATGTCATCCTAGATGCTATCTTTGGGTTCTCATTCAAGGGGCCCGTTCGAGCGCCTTTTGATTCTGCTTTGTCCCTCATTACGGAGTCCCATTTGCCTATCGTTTCTGTGGATATACCTTCGGGATGGGACGTTGAAGCTGGGAACGAAGCGGGCGTAGGCTTGAACCCCAACGTGCTCATTAGTTTGACTGCACCGAAGGAAGGGGTTCGCGCTTTCTCGGGGACTCATTTCCTTGGTGGTCGGTTCGTGCCCAAGTACGTCTTTTACCGCGGCTCGCGCCTTGTTCTCAAATTTGTTTAGAACGCTGGAGGAGAAGTACTCTTTGAATCTCCCCCCGTACCCTGGCTTTGACCAAATTGTCGAGCTGGAGTCTTCATCATCTCAGAAGCTTTGATTCAAGTTGTAACACAATGTACAGAACGGTTGACCAACGCGCCAGTTTCTTCGAAACCAGGATGGCAGCATTTCCAAAGATTATTTATCGGCCGACACGCCATCAGAATGACGAGTCCTACATATGTCAAATCAAGCTGGACCGATGATAGCGTCCTTCGACGAGCGCTGGCCTCCCCCTGTTACAGTCTAGGGTGGGCGGACGAAGGAAATGGTCTCCTCGGTATCTCCGGGGCAGCTCTGAGCATCGAATGTTTCCTTGGTGATCTTGGTTTAGCGCGAATGAGAACCATACAGAACTACTCAGGTCGATAATAACACCCACCTGGCACTGGGGAGAATGGGACAACGAAATCGGATTCATGATGATGAAGCAGAGTAAGTACAGATACGGCGCGTTACGCAGAGACGGAGCGCGACAACTTCATTTTGTCGGGAGCTCTTCTTAAAGTCCTACCCCGACAGTACCCCGAAGGACCGCTCGCGCCCGACTTGTTCGAAAGGAAATGTCGTCACAGGCAGTCACGTCACGATCACTCTTCATTTCTTACCTTCACAAACGATTCAGCAACTATCCCCCCTGTCAACCCTAGAATCCCAACGACATGTATACTGGTACACCTTCACTTGAATCAGTCTGCGGCAAGGTTTTCGGATGTCAGATAAACATGGCTATTCCGGTTCGGATTCGTGTATAGGGCGACCGTTGAACGTTCATCATATAACGTCTGACATACGCCGCACACTGTCTCCAAGCAACGGACATTAATAGTCAGCCACGTCTCCTTGCTCTTCAGCCATACACGGACACGCACAAAGACTCGGCCGAATTGGGACTTTCTGACGCGGTGAACGATTTCCACTTTGGGAACGGCTCTTGTTCAGAGTCGAGCGGCGTCCCCTCCGTTATATATGCCTGGACGATTGGACAGTGGCTCTTGTTCTCAGCTCTCCCTTCGCAAACCCCGTCTGTACACTACGCTCGTTACTCTTTCGCTTCGA
Organism: Hymenopellis radicata; assembly: GCA_015501595.1. Lineage (NCBI taxonomy): Eukaryota > Fungi > Basidiomycota > Agaricomycetes > Agaricales > Physalacriaceae > Hymenopellis > Hymenopellis radicata. The sequence goes on from JADNRX010000455.1 coordinate 39,741, forward strand.
TGGCTTTTCCGATAAACGCTGTTTATTCTGTCTTTTCCTTAATCGGCTTCGTGCTCTGTATGCTGCCTTTATCGTGGCATCTGCAAGGTACGCATGATATCATTTTCCCCCCGTGGTACTTGAGCTGACTTCCAACAATCATAATGCAGCGTGGAACATCGGGACATGCGCGTTCATGCTCTGGACCGGATTTGGGTGTTTAAACTACTTTATCAACTCTGTCATCTGGAATGGCCGGTTCGACAACGTGGCGCCTGTTTGGTGCGATATCTGTAGGTTTCCGCTTTCTCGGTCGTCCACCAAGCTTACGCTTGATAGCTGTTCATTATATCATGGCTCTCGGAGCCGCCATCCCCGCATGCTCGCTCTGTATTAACAGGCGCCTCTACCATATTGCAACTTCGACTACAGTGAACAAGACCAGAACCGATGTATGTTTTATTGCTGGCTTGTACCTTCTTATGATATTGACAAGAGCGTCTTTAGCGTCGCCGTGAGATATCAATCGACCTATCTCTATGCCTCGGTGTGCCGATTCTCTCAATGGTAGCTGGTACGAAGGCCTTATTACATGCAATGCTTACCAACGAACCGCGGCAGACTACATTGTCCAAGGCAACCGCTTCGACATCTACGAAGACTACGGCTGCAATCCAGTCGTCTACGACACCTGGGTCGCGCTCGTCATCTACAACCTGCCCGCCATCGTCATCGGCCTCGTTTCCGCCGTGTACTGCTGTACGTACGCCTCGCCCATCTCTCTCCGCTTCTCCTCTCATGCACTTCTTACTAGTGCTCAGCATCCGCGCGTTCAAGCACCGCCGCGCCCAATTCAACTCCCTCCTCTCCGCGCACAGCACCCAGCTCGACTCGAGCCGGTACTTCCGCCTCATGGCCATCGCCGGCGTCGACGTCGCGTTCACCGTGCCCACCGCCTCGCTCGTTTTGTACTTGAACGCCCAGCCCGGCCTGCTGTCGCCCTGGCTCGGCTGGGAGGACACGCACTTTGGGTTCGAGCAGGTGAATGTGTTTCCGGCGGTTCTGTGGCGCGAGAGCGGGGTTGCGGCGACCGCGCTGGAGCTGACGCGGTGGTTCATGCCGTTTACGGCGGTGGTGTTCTTTGCGGTGTTTGGGCTGACGCGGGACGCGAGGGCGAGGTATATGACGCTGTTTGGGGCGGTCAAGACCAAATTGGGCAGTGTCTCGTCATTTCAGTCGTGAGTTCGTTCATCTGTCAAGGGTGAGGACTGTCTAACGATGAAGCGAAGGGAGTCGACGTGTGCAACTCGGGGAACACTGCCGTTGTTCGTGAAACGAGAAAAGCCCCGCCAGATTTCGTTTGACACCATCTCGTCTTCGATGTTTCGTGGGCACTTGAGCGACAAGAGCACCGACTCAAATCACGACCTGACGCGGCCTGTGTCTCAAATTACCCTCAACGACGTCGGAGGTGCCCTCGCACCGATGCGCCACCGCGTGCCTCAGTAGTGGTTTCCGTTCCGCTCCCGATATCACGTTTCTCCTCCACAACAAGCATGGCACTTGACCTGGTATAAACCTACACATTATATTTCCATCTGCTGGCAGATTATTTGGACTATTAAATGCTGTATATCTCACTGTATCCATAGCCTTTCCTTTTTCGATATCTGTCGATTCATATGATACCAAACTTGCGTACATCCATAGATACATTATCATTCCTCAATATTCTGT